>CALYLW010000917.1:0-240693 GCA_944989445.1 Ampullaceana balthica
GCTTGTCCATCCTAACAGGCGTCCTGGACTAAACGAATGCCCTTAGCGAAACAGGACCGTAATGAACATCCAGATCCAGGCACAATTAAAAAATACAAATTTTAACAATCAAATCAAGAGTTCAAGGCTATTCATTCAACTTATCTACAATTATACACATCACACAAAATATAGCAACTCTGCTACACAGACAAATCCGAAAAAGAGAAGATGAACTAAAAGTACTAATATCAATAGAAAAATACAACGACCCAACAAATCATGCCATACAAGAATTAGAGGAAGAATTAGAAACAATTCAAAAACCATAAATACAATGGTGCCCAAGTTAGAAGTAGATTACCCACAAACTACGGCAAGGGTTCAAAATAGCGACTGTCAAAACAGCGACCGTCATAATAGCGACTTCAAATAGCGACTGTATCAAAAGAGCGACTGTCATAACAGCGACTTCACAACATAGCTATTCTTGTCCAACCGTTCACCTTACACAGTGGTTCCAATCTTTTTTTACACATAGACCCCTTTTCATTGTCTAAACTTACCCAAGGACCCCAAGTGAAAAAAACTACATAAATGCATAGTAACAATTAAAAATTCAAAAAAATAGCAACATTTTGATGAAGTATTAATTGAAATTAAAAATTGTGTTTAAAATAAAATTTAAAACAATTAACTTATGCTATATATACAAACATTCATTCAAATACAAACAACTGCTCAGTAAAAATACAATTTGAACCATGGTTACCCGGGCAGCTTTTTTTTAACAATATTGACAGCCCCCGTGTCAAAACGTCCTGTGGTCGTAAGGACCGCTCACCCACGACATTATGACATCTGCCCTAAATTCCTATTAATTCTATGGGTTGAACCTATGCCCCATGACTGGTGCATGTGACAACTTTCTCCTGGTTGGTCAAACCCTAAGTATCATCTTCTTGGCGCGTGATGGACTATTTCCAGTAAGTACCAATCACGGCCTCATTTGCATAACGTTTCAACAATTTAGCTTGAACCAAGGCCAACTGTAGCGTTGGTTGGGTCTTACCCCTACCCCCCAACGGTTAAGAAAAGCATCAAGAGGGACAAGAAGGAATTTGTTGATAAACTTGCTAAAGAAGCAGAGGATGCAGCTCACCAGGGGAACATGAGGGAACTGTTTGATACCATTAAGACGCTGTCAGGGAAATTTAGCAAGGTAGAGAGACCAGTAAAGGACAAAATGGGAAACACCATACCAAGTGAGGAGCAACAGAGAGGGAGATGGTAGAAGCACTTTGAAGAGCTCCTAAACAGGCCTGAACCAAGGAATCCACCAGATATTCAACCAGCCGTTAATGACCTACTAATTGACTGTAATAGTCCCACCAAAGAAGAGATTAGCAGGGCCATTAAACAACTCAGAAATGGAAAGGCTGCGGGACCCGATGGCATCCCAGCCGAGGCACTGAAGGCGGACTTGGAAACCAGTGTGGAAATGCTGCACCCTCTGTTTATGAAGATATGGGAAGAGGAGCAAGTTCCTTCCGATTGGAAAGAGGAATACCTTATCAAGATCCCAAAGAAGGGAGACTTAAGCTCCTGCTCGAACTACAGAGGGATCACCCTGCTGTCCATCCCAGGAAAGGTTTTCAACCGTGTACTACTTAACAGGATGAAAAACGCTGTAGACCCTCTGTTGCGGGACGAACAAGCTGGCTTTCGCACCAACAGATCCTGCACGGACCAGATAGCGACACTGCGCATCATTCTAGAGCAGTCACTAGAGTGGAACTCACCGCTCTATGTCAACTTTGTTGACTATGAAAAAGCCTTCGACAGTGTTGACAGGCAAACCTTGTGGAGATTGCTAAGGCATTACGGGGTGCCACAGAAGATTACGGATATAATCAGAAACATGTACGAAGGGATAAACTGCCGAGTTATCCATGGCCAGCAGGTGACAGATGCGTTCCAGGTGAAGACTGGTGTGAGACAAGGTTGCTTGCTGTCACCATTCCTCTTCCTGTTAGCCATTGACTGGGTGATGAAAACATCTACACAGCAGAAAAGGAATGGCATCCAATGGACCTTGTGGGATCAACTGGATGATCTTGACTTTGCTGATGATCTTGCCCTTCTTGCACATACCCAACAACAGATGCAGGAGAAAACAAACATTGTCGCAGCCACTTCTGCTAGCATGGGTCTCAACATTCACAAAGGGAAGAGTAAAATCCTCAAGGTTAATGCCACCAGTATATCACCCATTATGCTTGAAGGAGAAGCCCTTGAGGAGGTGGACAGTTTTGTTTACCTTGGCAGCGTGGTAGATAAGCAAGATGGTACAGATGCGGACGTCAAAATAAGGATCGGAAAAGCAAGAGCAGCCTTCCAGCAACTCAAAAATGTTTGGGTCTCTAACAACTTAGGCAGCAAGTTAAAAGTAAGGATTTTTAACGCTATGGTAAAACCTGTGCTGCTATATGGAGCCGAGACATGGAGAACAACGGCCGTAAACTTGACCAGAATACAGTCCTTCATCAACAACTGTTTAAGAAGGATTCTCAGAATTCACTGGCCAGACAAAATCAGCAACCAGGAACTGTGGCAGCGGACAAAACAGAAGCCCATTGAGGAAGAGATTCTCCAGAAGCGGTGGAGGTGGATTGGTCATACACTAAGGAAACCTGCTCCTAACACAACAAAGCAAGCCCTGAAATGGAACCCACAGGGTAAGCGGAAAAGAGGCCGTCCAAGAAACACTTGGCGCCGAGAATTGGAGGCAGACATCAAGAGAATTGGCCATGAATGGAAGATCCTGGAGAAGCTGGCCCAGGATAGAGATGCCTGGAGGTCTCTCGTAGGTGGCCTATGCCCTTGGAGGAATCGCAGACGCCGACGATGATCGGTAGATGCCCCTCATGGACGAGAAGGCTCAACAAGGCCAACTGTAGCGTTGGTTGGGTCTAACCCCTACCCCCCAACGGTTCTAAAATTTTTATGATCTTAAAACTCTATACTGAGGTACTCAACAGTGGTAAAATAATTCAATTTTGTATTTTTCCTGTGCATCCAATTATTGGCTCATCCTGATTTTCATCAAACTGTCTTTTCTTCCGAAGAACTCGATATCTTGGTGTTGACTCAAAAATTTTTATGGGCATCTATTTCTGTTGCATTTCGCCAGCATCATCAAGGATGGCATGGAACTGATTGTCCGATCTCAAATTGTTAAAAATGTATTTTGAAGTTTTCCCCAAAAAAATGTTATTGCCAATGCTATATTATAATTTTTGCTCTGCATGAGTTTACTAATGGGATTGACGTGGTTTAGTACCTCATACAATATCACAACAGGACAAAGTAATTTAAATTGTTTTATTTGTGTAAGTGGTCCAGATGCTTCAACTCTGATTGAGCTATCCATATCTTTGTTCTCGAAAAATGTAAGCAATGCATCATATATTTGACAGATCTGATACCTCAATGTCTTTATATAATCAATTCAGCTTTCCTAACTTGTTTCACTCAGAGGATTTAAGGTTAGTTCTTCAACGTACGTCAAAAGAATGGCCCATCTCAGGTCGATGATGAAAATAATATTTGCAATTTTCAGACAATATTAAAAATGTTGGCTCCTTCAAATGATCATTTGGCCATATCATTTATTACCAAATTAAGTGAGTGGCTACCACATCGCCATCTCATTACATTTTCCGATGTAGATTTTCTCATTAGCAAATCTAGCTGAAATTTAGCAGGCAGACTGTAGTAGTATTTTTATTACTATAAATCCCCTTATATGTGAGTAATAACTAACATTTGGATTTTTGCATTGCCGTGCGGTGCGTTTTATTATGAAAATACTTTTAGTTACGTCTCATATATAAAAGGATTATAGTACAAAAAAAACTGCGTTTTTCTGCAGGTTTTTTTAAATTATAAAATTTAAAAAGAAATGATGAAGCTTTCATTCTTATTAAGAATCTTTTTAAAATGTAATTTACATTAATGTGTGACAAAGTTTTGTTTACTTGTGTTTCACACATTTTCAGAATCAAGTATATTAAAATTATGTACACAAATTAAATACAAAATAAAAATTGAATTAAAATTTTTAAAACTATGAAACGATTGTACAATGCACAACCGGCTAAAGGGTGAATTGAATGTAATGATAATAATAATAATAAATTGGTACTTTTTATAGCACTGTTTCCCAGCAAGGAGCCGGGCTCACAGCGATTTACATGGAGATGATAACATACATATAATAATTTAAATGTACCACGTTTGTCCAGGATTAGGTCAAGTCAGTAACAAAACTTAGAATATAATCGTTACGGCGATGCTCGCTGGGACACACGCCATGGGAAGAGACGAGGCGAAAAATTTGACCTTAGTTTTAACGCATGCGCAGACAATTATAAACTGGTAACTTTTTTTTTATAAAATGAAATCGAAACATGACCACAGAGACGTTATCAAAGTCATTTACTTCGGCAAAAAATAAAGAAATACATATATTAAATTTCCCGACTAGTCATAACTTTTCCCGACTATTTCCCGACTTTCAAGACCGAAAAATTATTTTCAGAATTACCGACTTTTTCCAGTTTTTCCGACTGAGTGGGAACCCTGGGTTTTATTTAAACGGTCCTTAAAAACGAACGGTCTTAACCTTAGGAAAGAGTGAAGAAATATTAGGGTTATAATTAACGCACATCATGTATGTAAAGAAATTTCAAGCACATGTTAATATTTTGCCGCAATATTGGTTTTCGTTTAACTCGATGATCGGTTATCTCGGCGCCATTTTTCATACCCCGAGGCCATCGACTTAGCCGGGTCCCACTGTATTATTATTATATTATTATTATTATTATATTTTTTGTGGTTTTCGCGTGGAATGCTGTCTTTTCAGAAACTTTGCATTGACATATTACCCTGTTCCAGGATATGTCAATGTAAAACATATCACTAAAATAAACCTCCACATATTTTTAAAATTTCAATAAATGAATGATTATCTTTATTTTAATTTTATGATAAATATTTTTTTTATTTTAAATTATTTACCCAGGCGAGTGTCGCCTTCGCAAATCAGCTTGATGAACCAAAATATCGAATTGTGCAGCACAAAAAATAATAACTTTTAAGAAAGAAGATTTCTCCATTGGCATGCAACAATGGCGCCTTAAATGACAGAAGATGCATGAAATATACAATTGTTTTATTTCGTATAAATTATAAAACAGTAGATTAATTTGAACAAAAATAGAATATTTTAATGTTAAAATATATTTCATAGTAAATTTAGTTGATTTTTTGGTTTTAAACTACTAGTAAAATGAATTGCGCTGAAATAAGAAATTAACAATTATTAATCAATATTCGCCTAATATGATTATCTTATTATATACAAATAAATAATTTTAAAAAATTACAAATCTTCCAATGTTCTTCTTATTTCGACTAGGACGGATCGTGTCATGCCATTTCGCTAACTGGCTGCCAAGTTCCGAAATCAAAATAAGATTGACAATCTGTCGGTTAAGATAGCAGTGGAATCGCTATTATGTCACCAGTTCTCACTTTGGCCGATTTCGAGCTTTGGCTATGTATATCCTTACGTTTGAATATTTTCCAAAATTTACTACGTAACCACCGACGCTTGAATATCTTTCTCGTCTCACTAGCTGCCCTAGTGCTTAAGCTTCGTGCGTCACTAGTGAAACGAGTGAGCAATAAAACATGTTACCATTTTTTCAGCTCTTTGACAGATCAAAGTGGACAAAGGTGATGGATTTTCATAAAGCTGATCTTGTAGATTTTGTGAATATGTTGTCAGATGTTGGAATTCAACAGCAGATTAAACTAGATTCAAAAACACGCTTCTCTTCTTCCTCTCCCTCTCAGTGGTGACTATCATCTGCCATTATTGTTAAGCCATCCATTGGGCCCTAGAAGTCTCGTATTTGTTTATTAA
Organism: Ampullaceana balthica; assembly: GCA_944989445.1. Lineage (NCBI taxonomy): Eukaryota > Metazoa > Mollusca > Gastropoda > Lymnaeidae > Ampullaceana > Ampullaceana balthica. Next base: position 5,975 of record CALYLW010000917.1, read on the forward strand.
AGTGGCCAATGAAATGATATTGTAATCAGAGCCGTCGAAATCACGTTTTAAATATTTATTTTTAAAATAACAATAATCTAATAAATAAGTATATATATATATATATATATATATATATATATATATATATATATATATATATATATATATATATATATATATATATATATGTAGGTATGTATGTATGTATGTATGTATGAATGTGTATATAAATAATATATATATAAATATATATATATATATATATATATATATATATATATATATATATATATATATAGAGAGAGAGAGAGAGAGAGAGAGAGAGAGAGATTTAATGAACAAAAACTTTTTTAAAAAAAATAATAATAAAATTAAATGAAATATAATAATGTGAATACTCTAAATATAGGCCTTTCTAAAGTTTATTAGGAGATCTGAATTATATTATCTGAATCTTTGATTTCACTAAAATGTTAAGTTTTATTTTTATTTATTTTTAGGGGTGGGGGTGTTGCGGTTTCAGGCGGACTTTGCTGGCAAGATTCTGAACTCTTTAAAAAAACTCTAAAAAAGAATTTTGTATTACAATATTTAGAAATGCTAAAGCCTAAGGTTATTATAGCTCCATGAAACGTTTAGTGGTTGTGAAAAAAAAGTTTGAGGACCTGTGGAAGGATAAAGCTGTTATTCAAAGAGCCCGTTTGGGTTGAGATTATAGCATTTTTGTTGGGAAGTCTTGCATCAGTTTAACTCATAGAGCATCCAAGATTATTGGGCGATTACTTTTAATCCATCCTAGTGGTTTTGGGATACCTCCGTCTTATGACAATCTCCTGAAGTTATTTCAAAACGTTTCTATTTCAAATCTCTGAGTTTAAAACGTGAGCCCCACACTAAGCTTCATTGATGAAAATCCTCTGTACGTGCGTCGACGACTCGGGAAGATTTCGACCGATGTTGTTGTGGCCTTAAAAGAGATAGGATTAGGAAACACACAGTTTTTCGACACCAACTTAGGGTCGAATCAATAAGAGAAACTTAAGTAAAGTTTGTTTTTCCCCCTTTTTTCTAAAAATGCTGATTTTGGGTTTCAAGCATATGTTGGAATAGTTTATTTCTAAACATAGAGATCCCTGTGCTATTTATTACGTGATTCATTGCATCATGCTGTACTTAATATTATGAAAAGATACATCAGATGAGATTAGATTAGAGGGGATGAAAATGATAAAATGTGATTAGATGATGTAGGAAAAGATAATGCATGATAAAATCTGGATGAGGTCAGAAATAACAGAATTGGCTATGATCATTTAAAATAGTATAAGTGTAATAAAATGGTATACGATATGATAAGAAGAGATGAGTATATGTGAATATTTTTTTTTATGTATCGAACAGGACATTCTTAAAAACATAATATATTTTAATAACCATGACAAATTTATTTTAAAATTAGGCCCAAAAAAAAATCAAAGACAAATAAAGGAAATATCTAGCTTAAAGTGTGAGAATAATCATTTAGATGGGAAGATCTAATTCTATACAGATGTCAATATCCTGACACTAATATTAAGCTAATATGTTATTTAAATTTTAATTTCAAAACAAAATAAACAATAATATATCTATTTACCATCAATTCTCCTGCCGAAACGCTGAAGGACATCACTCTGCATTATTTTTGAATATATAGACTTAAAAATTATAATCATTTTGGTTTCCAGATTGATATTAAACACCCTCCACACTATTATAAATAACTACATTGTGCTGGGGCACCGTGGTGCCTGCGGCGCCCACATTTTTTAGGGCGCTTACGGCACCCACCTTTTTCAAAAGCCCATCTAATTGTCTTATTTTCATAAATACGAAATTTTAAATTTTCTGAAATGTACGCAATGTATTTAATTATAGGGGTTGTAGGGCGCCTATGGCGCCCACTTTGTTTTTTGTCAAAAGCACAAGTAACTTATCCTTGTTTGATAAATACGAAATATTAAAATTCCTGGAATGTACACAAAGTATTTAACCATCATCAAATACTCTTTTTACATTGTTCCCTTTTCCAAAATTAAAATATGAGCTAAAACAATGACGTCATATAATTTTTTTTTCAGCGCATCTTTAATTTATAATCATTTTGCGCACCGATGCACACCTTGTATTTTAAAATATAAGATCAAACAATGCCGTCATATAAAAATGTTTTGCACTAATCACCACACGATTTTTCAAATGCTATAGACTGTTGTACATCGTTCTTCAGCGTTCCACATCCAATGAGTGAGTGAGTGAGTGACATGGACTATTATATTATTTACTAGCGTATCACCCGTCAAAAATGACGGAAGTTTTCAGCTGAAATCTATTTATTTTATGAAAAATACACTTTTTTAGGGCGCCTACGGCGCAGACCTTTTCAGAAGCCCAACTAACTTGTCCTTGTTTGATAAATACGAAATATTAAACTTTCTGAAATGTATACACAAAATTAAAATACATGTATGAGCGAAAACAATGACGTCATATAATATTTTTTTACAGGGCATCTTTAATTTGCACACATTTTGATGCATTGGTGAGGTTATTTGGTTTTCCTTGCTTTCTAAAATTAGTAGCGTCACAGACAGACATTGCAAATTATATTGTTTCATTATTTATTGAACAATTTCATGCGGACGTTCGAAAAGAGTTATTTTTTGGTGCAGCAATTTGGTGCACTGCTTTCTAAAATTTCTCGCCGTAAAAAAATATTATATGACGTCATTGATTTAGCTCATATTTTAATTTTGGAAAAGGGAACGGTGTTATTAAAAAAATCCGTAAAAAACAAAGCTTTTGACTATAAATCCTTTATGTACGAGAAGTAACTAAAAGAATGTTGATTATAATACGCAGCGCAAGACCATCCAAAAATACAAAATTGTAGTTGTGTCGTAAAATATGTTTAATATAATGCGCACCGATCAGGAATATGTTTATAAAAATTGTTGTCAATAAAATACGCACCTTATTGCGCGACAGAAATGTTGTTCAATATAATGCGCACCCTTACACTCTATCTCAAAACATAACTTGATACATAGGAATAAATAAAATAATCTAAAAAATCAATAATTCAATTACGGTACATGTGGTCGATCTGAAATTTTAATGCATTGTTTTTATCTTCGGTACAAAACTGCCTGCAAAATTTCAGCTCGCTAGCTTACGAGGAAGTGGGTTAAAAATTGATCCAAAATTTTGGCGACAAGTAAAGGTGCAAGGGTGCAAACAAGCAACCAGACACCACGAGTTAATATAAAGGATTTAAAAAGAGGATTAGAGGATTTTTAATTATAAAATACTTTGTGTACATTTCAGGAATATTTCGTATTTATCATACAAAGATAAGTTACTTGGGCTTTTGAAAAAGTTGGGCGCCGTGGTCGCCCTAAAAAAAGTGGGCGCTGCAGGCACCACGGCGCCGCAGCACAATCTAGTAAACAATATTCAAAACATGCTCGTATGTAAGTGAAATACGTTGTTTTTTTAAATATTTTTTTACTAGAATAGAGAAGGGCTTAAACGTACCAGGTTTCTCTAATACTAATAGCTAATCGCGTCTAAAATAGTAAAGCGTGTACAAAAAACTTCAAATTTAAAAATAGATTATTGAATTTTTCTTTTCTCGTCGCATTCATCGCCACGTCCGGAACCCGCATATTTTTAAACTGTTTTAATCAATGATTTGGAAATTATTGCATGTCTAGCAATTTACTTCATGCGCTTCGAATAACAGTGTTGTTTTTAATTTTATTTTACACACACTCCATAAGTTGAGAATGTCTTACACAAGCGTGTTATCAGACTCATGCGTACATGTGTGTTGATTGGGGATTAAGAGGTGGTGTGGTAAAAACTAGGTTTGAGCTTATTTAGTTTTTATATGTCTGGGTTTTCAGCCCTTGGGTGAAATTCTTATCACGAAAAAAGGCCATGCTAAACTTGACCACTTTAAACTTGGCCACTTCAAACCTGGCGCTTTAAATTTGGATGTGCTTAATCTTGTCATTATAAACTTGGTTATGTTAACTTCATGTTTGCTACTCTAAAATTGGTCAGGATAAACTTATTAAATCTAAACTTGGTCATTTTAAAATTGGTCATGTGAAACTTTCTATATTTTTCATCATAATTGTGAAACGTAAGCTTAAAATAATGTATTAAGTATCTTTTATTTTGTGTTTGTTTATTTCTTACTGAAAGTAAAACCTAAGACAACCTAACGTTCAATGTAACGTTAATGACACTATAGTTAATATACTTTTTTACATTTTAAATAATATTGTATAATGTTGTTTCATACGAAACTCAAGAATATCCAATGCCGCATACGACTCACTACTTGATAACACAATTCTATGTATCGCGCGCTACGGCAAAAGCGTTGAATGAAAGGGGGTAAAAAAACCATCGCTCGGCTGTCGCTCAAAAAATCGTTATGGTGACATTTTATCCAGCTACAAATTTAATGTTTTAAATTAGGTCAAAATGAAAGAAAATGAAATATAATTGAAGGGCTTAAAATAAACTTTTTTTAATGGAATAATTTTAAATTTTATAACATCTCATTTTATTATAGAAAAAAGTGAGTGAAAAGTTGCTAATTTGTAGATTCAGGGTGAAAAAACGCAAATTTGCGTCAGTTTGTGATAGCTAGTAGCAATATACATAATTCCCGTTATCTGTATGGTTGTAATGTAACGTTAATATCCAGGAGCAATTATATCTAAAGATGGTATCCGTGAAGCTGAAATTCGAGCTAGAATTAGCTCGGCAATGGCAGCAATGGCGAAGTTTAAAAAAAGGGAAAAGCAAAAAACATTAGCCTGCCAACAGAGCTCAGGCTTTACAGAGCCATCGTCAAAACCATTGTGCTTTATGGACGTGAGACATGGACACTAATGGAAACCAATGTCCTTTATGGATGTGAGACCTGGACACTAATGGCAACCATTGTCCTTTATGGATGTGCGACCTGGACACTAATGGAAACCAATGAAAGCAAGCTTCAGACACTTGAAAACAAATGCATGAGGATATTCTGCAGATCTCATATTTGACCACAAGACCAATGAATATGTCTGGGACATAATAAACATTTTTGCGGGTCATCAAGAAACAATTTTAACAACCATTAACAAACGTAAGATGGCATGGTTTAGTCATGTACTGCGACATGATACCCTGACAAAAATTAACCTACTGTAGAAGGAGGCTTGCGAAGTGATCGACAGCGGAAAATCTGGCTTAACAACATAAGAAAATTGACAGGGATACGATTGAAAGAATTACTGGCCCTCGCAAAAGATAGACAAATGTGGAGATCGTTGTCTGTTGATGTGTCCATGCGCTAACCCAACGATTGCAACGGTCACGGGACTGATGATGATAAGTTCAGTAAGTAAGTGTGTCGTTTCTTAATTTGAACTCATTATGTCTAAATTAGTTCAGTAAGTAAGTGAGTTGTTTCATGCTTTGAACTCATGTATGTCTAAACTAGTGGAAAAGCCTGCTGAAGATGGCTGAACGAGTTCTTTCAACATTCTGTTCTTTCCTCCATAACAAATGACAAAATGGGCTTTATGAAGTACGTCAAATATCTCGGAGTCCGCGACGTACAACAGAATGGCACACACGCCTTCTTTAACAGGGAAGATCAATTTACTCTTATTTTCCACCCTCATGACATAGTGCTTCACCAGCCAATAGCCCGTGGTTCTTGCTTAATGTTGGTTTTAGCCATTTTCACATCGTCCACTAATTGTTGGTAACAGTTTCGGTTTCAAAAAATGCGTTTTTTAGCAGCATTGGCTCTTACTTTAGATAATTAATCATAGAACCGTTGTTGCATGTCAACATGGCGTGATTCCTGTACTAGCACTACATTCTCTTCCGACATGGTGACACAGCAATCCAAGGGGAAACCTTATGGGAGAACGTCTGTGGAATCTCAGCCGGATGATATAAACTGACGGTGTGAGAAAAATTTTGGCAATAATGTTTTTGATTTGGTAGTGGAACCTCGTACCGGCTAAACGCTGTCTTACAATAAGTTTTAACACCTTCAGGTTCGATCGTCATTATCAAACAACGACCAAAGCGCCACCGCCAACATCAGTGGCTAGAAAAATGGCATTCATTTCATACTTTGCCTGAAACCATCGGGCATTCTATACATTGCCTAGGCATTCTATAGAATGCCTGAATTTCACACTTTGTAACATATATATGATATAAGAAGGTATCAAAGATAGATTGGCGTTTTAAATTTGGTATTAGCAGTTGGATTTGTATATATATATATGGTGGCATCAAAGGTGGGAGTGTGGGAGGTAAGACGGTATCAAAGCTGGGGATATGGGAGGTAAGATGTTATCAAAGCTGTGGGTGTGGGAGGTAAGATGTTATCAAAGCTGGGGGTGTGGGAGGTAAGATGTTATCAAAGCTGGGGGTGTGGGAGGTAAGATGGTATCAAAGCTGGAGGTGTGGGGGTAAGATGGTATCAAAGCTGTGGGTGTAGGGGGTAAGATGGTATCAAAGCTGTGGGTATGGGAGGTAAGATGGTATCAAAGCTGGGGGTGTGGGGTGTAAGATGGTATCAATTACAGGCAGAAGGGAACAATGTGATTATTTAGTGGGGTTTTTTTAAAATGACGAACTTTATTGTTTCAGAGAATGTATATGATTATACCCTAGCTTAGCAGAGTTTATACAATCAGCAAAAGTAGTGTTGGAAAATAAAAAAGATTGTATTGCCGATGGTATTTGAATATGGCATTTGAAGATAGTATTTTCAGATGCATTTGAAGATAGATTAAAGAGAGTATCAGAGGATTGTATTCAAGATGGTATTTGAAGATTTTGTTTAAAGAATGTTTTTTGAGGATGGTTTTTGAAGATTGTATTGAAGAGGTTATTTGAAAATTTTGCAAGTCATTGTGTTTAGTGGTCACTGTTGGTTTTGGCGGTTGATTTATTTTTGGTTTGGTAATGGTATTGGTTGTTGATGATAGTGGTGGTACCTAACGATGACTTCGTAGCTCTGTTCCATGACAAGTTGTTCGTTGTTGATGATAGTGTTGGTACCTAACGATGTCTTCGTAGCTCTGTTTCATGACAAGATGTTTTCATATCTGTATTTGATATTTCCTTATGTTAAGCCACAACCTTCGTCAATATTCATGTGCCCCTTTCCCCCAAACATTTGCATCTTTGTCCACCTGCATGTCCCTGTGCGGACTTTGAACTCGGCCTTTTATATAATTTATGTCCAGCCCTCGGCGTAATGACGGGGACAAGCACAAACTCCAAGATTTGGCGGTGGCAATTTTCACTTTCTCTGGATTTTATATTCTTTTTTTTTAAATCCCTTATATTAACTTAAAAATGTTGTCGTCATTTCTCTCTCTGTCGTGATCTCTGTCGTGATCACTGTCGTTCGCGGGAGGGCGGAAAAAAGAAAAGTAAAAAATTACCCATTTTCCGTTAAGCCATCGAGCTGAAATTTGGCACATAGACTCATGTCACCGAACAATGCATCGTAACAAAATTTCAGATCGATCGAACGTACCATAATTACTTTAATGCATTTTTGGTTTATCTCTAATTCAAATTCACAGTTTGTTATTGTTTTTCTTTCACGTGCCAGTGGAGTTGACGCAACCCATCGATGTCCACACCGCCTCCCGTCCCTTCCCCCGGTTTTAAAGCCAGGTGATATCCCACGGTGTCAGTCTGTAAATGTTCGTCGCGTTTGAACAAAATCAAAACTTTTAGTTATGTCTCACATATGAGGGATTTATAGTCAAAAACTTTGTTTTTACGGGGTTGTTCGTCGACTTTTCTATTTCTGCATCCGGTCCTGGAATCGGAACCGGGGGTCCCCGACAGCGCTTCTACCCAGGATGCCCAGCTGCTAGCAGGCGATAATGTACCGTCGGAGAATCAATGATTTACGAGTTGGTGATGAGAACGAAACAAAAAGAATTGAGGGGAAGGCTAAGGGAGATTACTTTGTCGACTGCACATCAAGAGAGTTGCGAAGGGGTAGTCTCTATTTTAGACGTGTGTAATAGTGTGTATTCATGTTGTCGCGATTTGATAAATAAATACAATCATCGGTTTATTTATTTTGTTTTAAATAGAAGAAAATGAGAATAATGGAAAGCAAACGACAAGCTATCTTCCTTTCGTTCTCACGTTATCTCTCTCTCTCTCTCTCTCTCTCTCTCTCTCGGTCTGTCACTATCTCTATATCCTCTCAATCTTAGTGTCTCTCGTTCTCTCACTCTTTACCTCCCTCTGTCACTATGTTCAAATTCAAGATTCACAAACTAAATGTGTGATTACATTAATCAATTAAAACTCTTTCAATTGTAAAAATACACAGTAATCTTTTTGGAAAATCCCTTCATCGGAACAAATAATAATAATCACAAACATTTAAATTAAAGTTTCACTATACATTACATACTATAACATGGGAAAATAATTGAGTATAGACAACAAAACCAGAGAAACGGAAAAAAATAGAAATGGGCACAATTACTTAACAAAATACACAGGATAAAGGTAGAGGATAGAAGTATTAAAAGTCACAAAGCCTTACCCAGACTTTTTAAGGAGGGTTCGCAAACTAGTCGCGAATGGAGGAAATAGGTAACATAAATGTAGATGAGATAGGTATACATTCACACCTAAAAAACTTTAAAATAAACAAAGCTACTGGCCCAAATGATTTGCCGCAGGGTTATTAAAAGAACTAAGCAATGAACTGTCCCCAATCCTTGTAGTTCTCTTTCAAGCCTCTCTAAACCAGGGTAAAGTGCCCCAGGATTGGAAATTAGCTAACGTAACTCCACTCTTTAAGAAAGGGGATAAATCAGACACTGGTAATTACAGGCCTGTATCACTTACTAGTATCACCTGTAAATTACTAGAACACATAATATATAGTAGAATAGTTAACCACCTTGACAAATATAATGCCCTATGCCCACATCAACACGGCTTTAGAAAAAACAGATCATGTGAAACACAATTAATAGGTTTAATAGATGAACTATCAAAAGGCTTAGACAAAAATGATCAAATAGATACAATATTACTAGACTTCTCAAAAGCATTTGACAAAGTTCACCACCTTAGTTTACTTAAAAAACTTAACTACTTTGGAATCTCAGGTTCCTTACATCACTGGATCCAAGACTTCCTTTTGGGCAGGGAGCAAACTGTAATAATTAATGGATCTAAATCTGCACCAATAAAGGTTAACTCAGGAGTTCCACAAGGAACTGTGCTAGGTCCCTTACTCTTTTTAATTTATATAAATGATTTACCCAACAACATCTCAACAGGTACAAAAGTTAGGTTATTTGCTGATGATTGTATAATCTATAGAACAATTAAATCAGAACAAGATAGCAAAATTTTACAAAAAGACTTAGATGAATTGATAAAATGGGAAACTAACTGGAGTATGTCTTTCCACCCAGAAAAGTGTCAACTGTTAAGAGTAACAAAGAAAAAGAAACAAATAAATTCAAAATATTACATTCATGGAAAAGAACTGACCCAAACTAAAGATGCAAAATACTTAGGAGTCTTAATAAATGAGAAACTATCATGGAATCCCCATGTCAATGAAGTTATTAAAAAATCAAACAAAACCTTAGGCTTTATAAAAAGAACTTTAACAAATGTAATAGAGATATAAAACTAAAATGCTACCTCACTTTGGTGAGACCTGTACTAGAATATGCATCTTCTGTATGGGACCCATCCACCAAAGAAAACATTGATAAACTAGAACAAATTCAAAAAAGAGCTGCCAGATTCATTACTGGAGAATATTCGAAACTGACAAGAATAACACCATTAGTTAAATCATTAAACCTTGAAACACTAGAGGATAGAAGAACCAAGAGCAAAGTAGTAATCATACATAAAGCAATTAATTCTAATTTAGAAATACAACACAAAGATAACTTAATACAACCCTCAGATAGACATAAGGATAAAAACACCTTTCTTATTCCGTATGCAAGAACAAACACATACAAGTTTTCGTTCTTCCCGTCCGGAATTCGGGCGTGGAATGGGTTGCCTGAAGAATCCAGGAAAACCAACACTTTATCAACATTTAAAATCTCTAATAAAAATGCAGGACTAAACACAAACCATAGATAAGCGTAGGACGCAATAATCTTCTGTATAGAAGGAGCGTCTGTAAACAGATAAGATTCTATGACAACCGTCTATCCTCATGGGATCATGGCGTTTCCTTCTGCTCCTCTATCACCCTTCCCCTTTCTCCTGGCTCTTTTCTCCTCGCACCTGGCTGTAAGGGAAGCTTCCGCGACTTGAATGCCCTCGCCTACTTTTGCCCGCCAGGAGGTGCGCTCCTCAGCAATGGTCTCCCACGTTTTATGGTCAGTCTGCGCCAGAGTCATGTCTTTCTTGCAGACATCCCTGAAGCGCAAGCAGGGGCGTCCTCTCTTCCGCATACCAGTTGCCAGCTCGCCATAAAGCAGGGCTCTTGGAATGCGCTCCGAGCTCATCCTGCGGACATGTCCCAAACACCGCAGGCGCCTCTCACTCAGGATTGATTGCATGCTCAGCATATGAACCATTCCCAGTTTGTAGCGGAAACAGAAAAGATAAGATAAGATAAGGCATTTCATGTTAATATACAATCAAACTTCTCATAACGAGCACCTCTCATAACGAGATTTTCGATTAACGAGCAAACTTTTTATGGAAAAAATTGCTCCCTTAACGAGTGAAGATTCGCATAATGAGTGACTCAGTAAGGGAAACTCCCTTTTTCCTGGAAACTCATTAGTGAGCCAGCACTTCTGCTCTGATGTATTAATCTGTGTTATGAACTCGGCCTGTTAGCGTATTGTTTTTGTGTGTGATCAACCGTTTTTACAAATTTTATATTCAGACAGTATTAGTATTTTTTTATGTGCAAAGTTCAATAAGCTGTGCTAAATTATCTTCGAAAAAAATCAAGAAGACTATCATAAGAGAGAAAAAATAACAGTTTAAATTAAACGAAAAAACATTGAAAAGCGGGAACAAGGTGACTAATCCAGCGTGCAACTACCATAGGCCAATATCTACTATCTGCACTATTCTCAAGAACAACTAAGGAGATGGATGCTTCAAATGGAGTGTCAAGAATGTCTACGAAACGGTTACAAGACATTTTGGTCAAATTTTGAAGCGTCGGCAAAAACAAATGTCTTTAACAGTTAGCGTAAAAAAAAAGTTCGCTAAAATGTTTTAAGTGTCGTTGCAGTTGTCTGTACTTTATTATTACTTTGACAATTACTTTGATTCTAATTTAATTAAAATCTAATGATACTGAAGTTTCTGATTGAAATAATAACACATGTGTGCACTTTACTTTTATTTTTCAATTGCTCATTCTTTGTATTGAAATATTTCTATTTATTACCTCTCATAAATCCAATCGATTTTAAATCACTTTATGGTCTTTTCTAAATGACTTTTCTATGTCCTTAATCATCATACTTTTTTTCGCCGAATGCATTTATTATTTGACAGTGTGTAGGTATTGTCTCTGTATATCATTTTCATTTGTAAAAACAACCAAAATTGAACGTTATCTGTATAAATATACTTTAAATGATTTTTCAATATATAGATATGTTCTAGAAATACCCTCAAAAAGACAACATCAAACTGAAATTCCGTGTTTGTGGGTTCAACAATTGTTAGATATTAGCAAAGTCATGTTTTTTTTAACACCAATTTCCAGATGTTTTGTTTAAAGCCGGTTTATTTCATAAGGAATATCCCATCATTTTGTTTGTTTGTTTCCAGTTGTGTGTTCAATGTTATCTGAAAAGATTATGTTAGTACAACGATACTTGATTTTCTTTAGCGCCGTTGTCAATGTTTGTTTAGGCTACAAATGTGTTTATAGTTTTTGATGACATGACACAAACATCTCCAAACTCCCGGCCCACAATTCAAACATTAATATTTGATATTTAGTGTGTTTAAAAAAAATTGTCTTTAAGATTTATTGTTTTTTTTTAATTTTTATATTTGTTAGTATCTATATTTTAAAAAATTCCTGAGAAATTTTCAGTCAAAATATGCCTTTAAAATCGGTTCATCGAACGATCCATGATAAACGTTTAATTAGCCAAATAAATCTGTCACACACTATGTCGTGACTTTCTTATTCCATTAAATTATCCCGTTTAACCAACCATTATTATTTCAGCTCTTTTGTTCATAAATTGTTTTCATGAGGTTTTGAAAACAATGTATTAGCAAGAGAAAATATAATTTAAGGGTGGGGGCGGGAAAGCTTACGGAATTTGCTTCAGCCTTGTAAAATAATGACCTTTTAAACATCCTAAACTATTACTTTATGATAACATTAAAAATACCATCAAGGCACATTCTTTAAACCAATTTTATTCTATTATAATATACTTCAGTGTCTCGATGATCATAAGGCCAACATTTCTTCAAAATTATACCAATGCCTGGTGAAAACCGCATCGGCGACCCAAGATTAAGGAGCTGTTAGGTTCATAGCATTAATTTTTATAGTCTCAATAATCCTAGGCAACTTTCCGAAAACACTACTTTGATGTTTTTAATATTTAAAAAAATATATAAAAATACAAATGATGACTGTGAGGTTTGGATCATATCAACTAATGAGCAGGTAGTGGAATAAATTATAGGAATGAGGTCACGGGGGAGGGGTTGTGTTGACCTGGGGTGAATATATATATATTAGGGCTGTTAACGATTAATTAAAATTTAATCGTTAACTTTTGAAAAATTAACAATTAATTACCGTATATACACGTTCTATTGCCAGTTCGTTCATAAGGCCCCCCCCCCACACTTTTGGAAGGGAAAAGTATTTAAAGTGTATAACCCGATCGCAAGCCGACCCCCCCAAAAATAAAAAGGAAAGCTTTAAAAAAAATGGTATATATATTTTTTTTTCAACTACAAGCTAAATGGGTCATTATGATTGTTTACTTTGTACTGCCTATCTTTGTCTTTCTGCTCTTTGTTAAGCAAGAATTACCGGTATTTAAAAATTTAAAAAAAAATTGGTAAATAGTGACGAAAGCGCGTACATTAAAATCCGTGGTTAAAAACAAAATTTGTAAAATAATTTATTAAAACGTTCACAGAAATAAATAAAATTATTAAATATGGTCATTGCTGATTTTTAATAATATATTATAGCTTCTGATAGAGCAGTCGAATCTTGTAGAATGTAGAAAAGGACATTGATAATCTACAATAACAACACCGATATTCAATATCCATGCAGAAATCACCTATGACCCGCTCATAAGCCGACCCACACTTTTTCCCTTAGATTTTGTCAAAAAAAGGTCGGCATGCGAACGAGTATATACGGTAATAGTTAATTTCAATTAAAGCCAAAAATTGAAGTGAATAGTGTCGTAAGTAACATCTATTAAAATACTTGTCGAAAATCGAAATAACACTGGAATGTCTTCTTTATATGACATCGTTTAACCAACAATGCAAACAGACAAGTGTATTGACATTATTTGGTTCAAGTAATGAGCGGGTCTTATTCACAATATAACCAGCCGAGCTGAACAATCATTCACATAGCTTTAGATTGTCTCAGCTGAAGTTTCCGATACTTTAGTGGATGTTTGGTATGCAGATGATATGTAAGCGAAGTGTTAGAACCATGGTAGCAATTTTCCCTTTAAGCAGCGCGGCTGCGCAGATATTTGACCGACTGCCACGCAGGAGTTTAGAATCACCGCGCAGCAAATTTTGTAAAATATTGCACATAAAATGGACGTTGTGCAACTTTGCGCAAGATTTGTTTTTTTTTAACTTTGCACACGGACCAATGAAGCTTAGACTTAGAGGGAACATTGCATGGTAGGCAAACGATCTCTCAATGGACACAATGAACTTTATCAACATTTTGAACATTCACGTCAGTCAATAGTTTAAAACTAAAATGTTCGTGTAATCGTCCGGAAATTAGTTTATATTTATCGGCCGAAATATTTTACTTTCTGACTTCCAGTACATTTATAAGTGGTTGGTCGATTAATCGTTAAAAATAAATATAAAATTGGTACAAAATTTTAACGATTAATCGAGAAATTAATAGTTTATTTCCCCAGCCCTAATATATATATATATATATTGTATTAGCATATAAATTACACATTTTAACCGAAATCAAGTGATATCAGTTTTTATTTTGTCTTTACCGGGCGCGTTTTTTTTCAACGTGAACACGCATGCGCCGACGAACCGTGCGGATAATACTCGGCATTATCCCCACGGCCAAAAACATACGAATAATCACTTCGATCTTTGTTCTCGAAAATCATAAGCAATGCATCTTATATTTGACAGATCTGATACCTCAATTCTTTATATAATCAATTCGGCTTTCCCAACTGGTGTCACTAAGAGGATTTAAGGTTAGTTCTTCGACGTACGTCAAAAGTATGGCCCATCTCAGGTCGATGATGAATACAATGAACAAAAAACTTTTTTTTAAAAAGATGAGTGATGAGGCCCAGCTGCAGTGAGGAATGTAAAATCTCGCATGAAAAAGCAGAAACTATTTTTTTAGTCACAAACTAAGTAGTCACACAGGGGGATTCATATATATATATACAAAATAGAATAGATTAAAAACAATATATGGTAGGACAATACGATACATAAGACGAAGACTGAATCTAAGAATGATTTGCGTTTCACTTAACTTCCCTCTGGTCAATGGGTGTGGCCAATGGATGAGTGACTGTTGCGTCTACGTCACTGTCTCTGTCTGCTCCGCATTCAGGTTTAGCGTCTACCAATTGGGTTGGGCAATTCTTTCCCGGAGTTCAGTCTTGGGTCAAGCATCAGCTATGAGGAATGATTGACAGTCTGCTTTGTCTGCACACAGGGATTACCGTCTTCCACAAAGGTTCTCACGTTTAGAGATGGTGTCGCCTTGTCCCCTTCTTCAAAGTCAGCACGTCTGGTCTAGGTTAGCTTGACTAAACGCTCTTCTCGGCTATAACCTACTAGCTGAGAACAAAACTTCTCAGCTAGGCTTCTCTAATCAACAGTCTATCAGCTCAGAACTCAATCTTATGGTGGTCTGTGACTGTGATCTTCTGAGAGAGAGAGAGAATGCCTTAGGGTTTTGCTGGGGTATATATTGGGCTGCCCACAGCGTGGTTGGTGACCCGTTGTCCTAAATTCCTAATCGTTACTATTGGCTATTTATCTGGGTGGCATGGGTCAAAGTGCAATTGTTATTTTGATTGGTCAGCCATCATGTACCAATTCCTTAGCACGTGCTTGCATCATTGCATGCATACATTCAGGCATCATGAGGCAATGGACACGTGATCACATGTGACTTAAGTAGTTGTAGCATCCTAATAAATTGTCCATGACCCATCAGATTGTTCCAAAATTTTTGTCCACTCAAGGTCAGCGTCTGAACCCCTATCCCCGAACGGTTCTAAAATTCTAACAATTCTCAAAAGTATATTGAGGGACTCAACATCACATAATGTCTACACATTTTTAGTATTGAAGCATTTCATTCTATATTTGTTCTCACTGTTACAGGTAACATATTTGAGTACAAATAACAGTTTACAAGAACAGATTTTGCAAAGAAATTATAATTATATAATTTTGTTTATTAATTCTCTGAAATATTCGATCTTCTTCTTAAAATGAGAAGCGAATTTTAATAAAACAAGTCATCTACTTGAATAATAAATTTTAAAATAAATGGATTCAATGAAAACAAAATTTCATTGTTATGTGTCAATTTTCTTTTTAAAAAAATATTCATGACTGTAACAATCTTTGTTTGGGAGCTAGTATGTGATGTAGTACTTGTTATCTGTTATGTTAGAGTTCTTTTAAGTAATTGTGTTTTATTATTTTATTTTCTTGACTCTGCATTGTTGTTTGTGTTATTTTTATGTCTATCTCTAATGTTGAAATATTTGGTTCCATAACGTTTCGACCACGTACGACTAGACCCAGGACATTTTGAACATGCTGATTCGACCACAGGTCGTTTCGAGTCCAGTTTATTCGACCACGGACTGTTCGAATAAGGACTATACGATACCAGACAGTTCGAAAACAAGATGTTTATGACCCCAGATCGTTTTGACCCCGGCGGTTTCATTATATTTTTGTTTTCGTTGTCAGTGCGGTTGGATCAAGTCCCAGTTCAGTCATCATCAATGCTCCAGCTGGCTTCTCGCTTGATTTAACTCCTAAAATTCATCAAATTTTAATCCTTGGGACACAAATAATGTAAAAGGATAAGTTATTGGTTTTTTACAATGTAAAATAATCGGTAAGCATTAAAATATTAACGGGTGTGTAACAGATAGGCAAATAATTTCATCATCTTCTGTGGTATATATAACAGGCATTTAGATGGGATTCGCAATCTGTAGATTGAAACTTCCACAATGTTTTCGCTGTTTCATTTAGTTGTTTTTTTTGCTGCAGGACTTCATGCTGCTGTTGCTATTATGGGATCTGCAGGTTCGTACAATTTTAAACTAGTTAATAATTGGAAGAAAAAGCTAATGCCTACTTAATTCATATTACATACCCAGCAGAAGCATGCATTATATTTAATTATATTTATTTTTTCTTAGAATTCCAAAACTAAATTTATCGACTGTATATCTGTAAAGGGAAGTTACTGACACGAACATAGATACGAACAATACATGATTTCAATTTTACTGATGACTAAATAATTATACAAAAAAACTTCCCACATCACTACTGACCAGATAAATATTTGTTATCATGTATAAAAATTAAACTCATTAAAAGCATATATTATAGCAAAGCAACTGCCCAAAGAGATTAAGTCAACAAAGAACTTCTTTTACAGAAAATTAAAACAACATATCACTAATCCTTAGATTAATAAGTTGGCTACTTTGTGTTTCAATTAAATCCCATTTTGATTTTTATTAATATAGAAACAATTGCTTGTTTAGGTTGTTGAATTTAATGTATACATTGTATGTGTTGCTCTGGTTACTTTAATTACATATGATTCTTAAATAATAGTATGCTTTATTCCTAACTTTCAGATCTCAAATGCAATTCTTTTATTTAAGAGGATTAAATTCAATTATAGTTTTCTATTTTCTTAAGTACATTATAACTGCATGTAATATCTAGTTGAGCTTACAAATATTTTAGAGTTTATTCCAAGACAATTTTGTCAAATCAAAGCAACATTTCAAGAGCACTTAGTTCATTGAAACTCTTACCTGAATTAAAAGTAAGTGATTAAAACAGTTTTGATAGAAAGTTAAAATAGTTATGCAGTTTTTTCTGAATATATCATTGATGCTTTAATGGATCTTTGTCTTAACAACAACCCAATTGTCTTTGATAGATCAATATGTTTTATCAAATTAATTATTAATATTACATTAAATTCTAAATTGTAAATGATTCATCCTCTGTTATATGTTTCAGACTTAAAAAACCTCAATTAATGTATTATTAATTATAAAATGGATATAATGTTTGTTATTGTACTTTCTTATATAGCATGATGCCTATAGGTTCTTTGACAAAAGAGACATTTAAATCTATTTCCCCAAGTAACCCATGCAATGCAAAGATTCATCTCATTGATTTCCTGAACTTAATTAACATTATTACCGTCTCGTAAATTTTAATGAGATTCATCAGCACGAAGATTTGTATGACATGCTGTTTTAACTCAATAGAATAGTTCCATTAATCATGTTTATTTTAGTAGAAATAATACATGTTTCTATTGTATTACATTTACTTCAGAAATAGCTAACACCGTACATCTGAGAAATGTCTGATGCTATAAATCGTAGAAATGTCTAGTTCAATAAATCCTTGTGATACCGAAAATATTCACCTGCAAGCTTCCTTAATATACATTTCATCTTTAATCATTAAATTGCGTTCCTGCAATTATCTGCATGAATTTTCACCTTCTCTTTGATCTGAGTTTAGATGTACACTTCAGTAACAATAAATTAATTTAATGAAAATCACATTATAAGTTTGGAATGACTGCAATTGAAATATATAGTATCATCCACCACACGAAAGAAATTTGCTTACAAATACCAATTTCAAGTCAACATGCGTATCGCGCGTATATTATGTTGTTATCTTATATGTTACAGACAATTATATACAGAACATTACCGTGTCCTATGCTTATCATGGTTTATGTCTAGCATTGCATTTTTAACAATTTTAAAGGACTATAGTGTGTTTGTTTTCCATGTTTGTTTAAATAAAATATAAATAATCCGTAAAAAAAGTTTTTGACTATAAATCCTTTATTTTCGATACATAACTAAAATTATGTTCATTATAATACGCATCAAACGACAATCCAAAAATTCAAAATTGTAGTTATGTCTCATATCTAAAGGATTTTAAGTAAAATAAAAAAAAATACTATAGTCTGCCTGCTCGATTTTATCACGGGAAAAGGGTTATAAAAACATGTTTAATATAGATTATAGAGCGCATTGCAAGACAGACTAGCAATTACTGGCATTTACATTTAAAGATCGGGAAATTATTTTATAAAAATATCATCAATATAATGCACACCACACTGCGCGTGACAGGAAAGAGTAAAAAGTTCATTCAATTTAATACGCACCGTGACACTCTAGCACACAAATTAACATGCTACATAGCGATGAATAGAGATAATCTAAAACTTCCTTAATTTAATGACAGTACGTTCAATAGATCTCACATTCAGATAGATACTTTTTATTATCGGCACGAGTCTGCCTGCAAAATATAAGGTCGCTAGGATACGAGGAAGTGAGTTTAAAATCGAGAGGAGTAAACTGGGTCTAACATACCATCCCCACAACATCAAGGCTAAAGAAATCTTTTTGAAAAACGCGCGATCCACCTCGCGGACCCTGAGAATAACAACTTATTCTCCGCCCACCCCTGCGAGACTTGCTCGTTCGTAATCGTCCTTTATCCCACTCTCCCATTTGGGTACTAAGCCATGAGACTGTCGTCGTTGCAAGACTTGCCCCTTTGTTACCCACAGATTGTCTTCCCTACGGTATATTAAACATTTGTGTCAATGGGTTTTCTTTTATATGTATATAACTCTTGTAGGCGTTCTCTCAACACAAAATCTTGTACACAATAATCCTCTGAAGAACTTGTTTCAATAAAACAACTTTAATATTTATACTTTGTACAAAGAAATATATTTTGAGGTTATACAACGTGGAATACACAGGCACACATCTTCCGTCCATCCACCACGGAAGTTCTCTGACAACTGATACCCCAACCTTCTTAGCCAATGGGAACGACTTTCTTCTCGCGCTTTTACTCACGTGATCTCTCCGTCATCTTATCACGCATAACACTCGTGATTCACCCGTGACAATTAGGAACCGCTTTCTTTGTACCAGCCGCAATGTGTTCTACACCATTGTGTAAGAGCTGCTCTTTGAAATACATAGATGAGACGGGGAGGTTACTCTTCTGGCGTATCGCAGAGCATGTACGTGCTATTACACAAGACAGTGCCTGTCTCCCGACACTTCAATTGACGCGACCATATTGGCGTCAAAGACCTGTCAGTCACCGCCGTGGTCTCTTGCACAAACACACCCGTAGGGTCAGTCTGGAGAAAATACTATTCCAAGAGTATGGTACTCTAGCATCACATGGATGAATGTTGCGTTTGCATTGACAACCTAATTTATTTACCCCACCCTCTCTTTCCTTTCCTATATAAAGTCATACTGCTCTCTTCTTACTATCTCTGTCTTTGGCTCATGATTTCACCGCGTCTAAGTTTTTACTTGTTTATATTCCTTCTATTTGTGTCTTATTTGTTCGTTGAAGAAGGCTCTTTGCCGAAATGTTCGCTGCTGTGTTACGTCCTTTAAAGTTCACTCATATCCTGTTTACATGTTATCCATCTATTAATGTGATTGCCATTCACAATTCACGCAAGAGATTTAAGGCCTAACCTCACAAGTTGACGTTTTTGTCTATGTCATTTCAGTCTTTGCCTCCAGATTTAGCGCTAAAGATTGCTTCAAACTTTTATTTCAGAATGTAAACCAGTTGATCTTATTTACGTCTTGGATTCCTCCAGTAGTATCGGACAAGAAAACTTCCAGAAACAGATCAGCTTTGCTTTAGATTTGTGTTCATACTTGGGAGTAGATGTCATTGCCGGTGCTGTTGTTTTCAGTTTTAATCCAGTTAAATATTTTGACCTTAAAGACCATCTATCTTTTGACGACCTTAGCCAGGTATTGATAATATTATTATTATTTTTTAATTATTGCTATAGATGAAAGATATTTTTAAGCAAACATTTTTTAGATCATCATTAATTCTTTAAAAAAAAACTCTAGCTTTATCTTTGTTAGTAATTTTTGATAATATTTACCATAACATTATGCACATATATAAAATACAGTAATTGTTTGTGGCTGGGTGTTGCATACATTTATACATCGATTGAATGATCTGACCAAAATTGGCATATATATATATATATAATATATATATATATATATATACATTATCTTCTTTATTCAATCTGGATGTGTTTTAACATTTACGACATGTTCCGTTTAGGCGCTGAAGCATTATTTTTTTTTCTCTAATTAAATAACTTTAAGGAAACGAAATATTTTTTAATCTAGCTACCGGGTGGTTAGATGGATCGAGACCAAAATTAGTTTACAAAAACTTCATTTCATATATAAACTGCTATATGAAATTTAATACTTAGTACTTTTTTGTCGCCAGGGGCCTAAATTTTTTTTTCTTTTATGAGTTATGTAAAAATAATATTTTGAACATAGGCCTAGGGGCCAATGGCTGGGTAATGACCAAAATTAGTCAATAAAAACGTGATGGTCAATATTAAAATAACATAATATATTGAACTCCTAATTTTTTTAAAGAAATGTTTAAGACGTTATTCTCTATTTCATTTTACAAGTTTTAGACCAAGATGGACACCATACAATAACTTTAAACACTAACATTTGGTTAGTTTTAGACCAAGATGGACACCATACAATAACTTTAAACACTAACATTTGGTTAGTTTTAGACCAAGATGGACACCATACAATAACTTTAAACACTATCATTTGGTTAGTTTTAGACCAAGATGGACACCATACAATAACTTTAAACACTAACATTTGGTTAGTTTTAGACCAAGATGGACACCATACAATAACTTTAAACACTAACATTTGGTTAGTTTTAGACCAAGATGGACACCATACAATAACTTTAAACACTAACATTTGGTTAGTTTTAGACCAAGATGGACACCATACAATAACTTTAAACACTAACATTTGGTTAGTTTTAGACCAAGATGGACACCATACAATAACTTTAAACACTAACATTTGGTTAGTTTTAGACCAAGATGGACACCATACAATAACTTTAAACACTAACATTTGGTTAGTTTTAGACCAAGATGGACACCATACAATAACTTTAAACACTAACATTTGGTTAGTTTTAGACCAAGATGGACACCATACAATAACTTTAAACACTAACATTTGGTTAGTTTTAGACCAAGATGGACACCATACAATAACTTTAAACACTAACATTTGGTTAGTTTTAGACCAAGATGGACACCATACAATAACTTTAAACACTAACATTTGGTTAGTTTTAGACCAAGATGGACACCATACAATAACTTTAAACACTAACATTTGGTTAGTTTTAGACCAAGATGGACACCATACAATAACTTTAAACACTAACATTTGGTTAGTTTTAGACCAAGATGGACACCATACAATAACTTTAAACACTAACATTTGGTTAGTTTTAGACCAAGATGGACACCATACAATAACTTTAAACACTAACATTTGGTTAGTTTTAGACCAAGATGGACACCATACAATAACTTTAAACACTAACATTTGGTTAGTTTTAGACCAAGATGGACACCATACAATAACTTTAAACACTAACATTTGGTTAGTTTTAGACCAAGATGGACACCATACAATAACTTTAAACACTAACATTTGGTTAGTTTTAGACCAAGATGGACACCATACAATAACTTTAAACACTAACATTTGGTTAGTTTTAGACCAAGATGGACACCATACAATAACTTTAAACACTAACATTTGGTTAGTTTTAGACCAAGATGGACACCATACAATAACTTTAAACACTAACATTTGGTTAGTTTTAGACCAAGATGGACACCATACAATAACTTTAAACACTAACATTTGGTTAGTTTTAGACCAAGATGGACACCATACAATAACTTTAAACACTAACATTTGGTTAGTTTTAGACCAAGATGGACACCATACAATAACTTTAAACACTAACATTTGGTTAGTTTTAGACCAAGATGGACACCATACAATAACTTTAAACACTAACATTTGGTTAGTTTTAGACCAAGATGGACACCATACAATATCTTTAAACACTAACATTTGGTTAGTTTTAGACCAAGATGGACACCATACAATAACTTTAAACACTAACATTTGGTTAGTTTTAGACCAAGATGGACACCATTACAATAACTTTAAACACTAACATTTGGTTAGATTTAGACCAAGATGGACACCATACAATAACTTTAGACACTAACATTTGGTTAGTTTTAGACCAAGATGGACACCATACAATAACTTTAAACACTAACATTTGGTTAGTTTTAGACCGAGATGGACGCCATACAATAACTTTAAACACTAACATTTGGTTAGTTTTAGACCAAGATGGACACATACAATAACTTTAAACACTAACATTTGGTTAGTTTTAGACCAAGATGGAAACCATACAATAACTTTAAACACTAACATTTGGTTAGTTTTAGACCAAGATGGACACCATACAATAACTTTAAACAGTAACATTTGGTTAGTTTTAGACCAAGATGGACACCATACAATAACTTTAAACACTAACATTTGGTTAGTTTTAGACCAAGATGGACGCCATACAATAACTTTAAACACTAACATTTGGTTAGTTTTAGACCAAGATGGACACCATACAATATCTTTAAACACTAACATTTGGTTAGTTTTAGACCAAGATGGACACCATACAATAACTTTAAACACTAACATTTTTTTAGTTTTAGACCAAGATGGACACCATACAATAACTTTAAACACTAACATTTGGTTAGTTTTAGACCAAGATGGACACCATACAATAACTTTAAACACTAACATTTGGTTAGTTTTAGACCAAGATGGACACCATACAATAACTTTAAACACTAACATTTGGTTAGTTTTAGACCACGATGGACACCATACAATAACTTTAAACACTAACATTTGGTTAGTTTTAGACCAAGATGGACACCATTCAATAACTTAAAACACTAACATTTGGTTAGTTTTAGACCAAGATGGACACCATACAATAACTTTAAACACTAACATTTAGTTAGTTTTAGACCAAGATGGACACCATACAATAGCTTTAAACACTAACATTTGGTTAGTTTTAGACCAAGATGGACACCATACAATAACTTTAAACACTAACATTTGGTTAGTTTTAGACCAAGATGGACACCATACAATAACTTTAAACACTAACATTTGGTTAGTTTTAGACCAAGATGGACACCATACAATAACTTTAAACACTAACATTTGGTTACACATAAATTAAACTCAAATCAAAGTTTGTAATCAGTGCTTTTGTGATGAGACCTGTATTTAAATGTCAATTGATTTTAAAGTAATGATCATATATGTGGAAGAAAATCAGAAGCCCCGAGCCTAATGCTCTTTATGGGTCTTCCCGAAGACCCTCTCAGCGATCTGGCCCCCAAAGGGACGTAACAGCTGAGGACCCCCCCTTCCCTGGAAGCGGTTGCTCCCGAAGCGGCCACCTGGGCATCCAGGACATAGAGTCGAAAATGTCTCCTACAAAATTTGCCTCACAAGGAGGGGTGAAATTCCCTACTACGACCCGCTACCACTTTGGCGACAAAACCGGCAAAGCAATCGAATTATTTACTTTATTCTGGGATGTTCTGGAAAATGTATAAAAAGTGTATTTAAATTCTCAAACTCTTTTTAAAGAGGTTTTCATTGAACATATTTTACAAAATTGTACCTATTACTTATCAGAATATAAATTCAAAAGTAGTAATATTAATTGTATTACTTTATTTTGGGTGTATATAATTATTCTAGTAAATCCTACAGTTGATATTTTCAAGAATTCCGTTAATATTAGTGACATTGTTAAAGTTTTATCCCAAATATTGTAATATTACGGATGTAATTTAATTTTATTATTCACCTTATTCAATGTTCATTTCAAATATTCTAGAAATTTGACTTTTTTGCGTTGGATCACCCTTATTTATTGGTGGGCACGGTGGTCGACCTGCAGCGCACTCGTCATTCGTACCGAGACCTCAAAGATTCATAGGCTCGAGCCTCACTGATGACTATTTCTTCTAGCCAACCAGTCATGAATGGGCACCCATCAGTTGGCGAAAAGAAAAGCAGTTGGGCCTTTTGCTAGCAACACAATCCCCCTCCATGAAAATAGGACTTTACTTACTTACACTTATTTATTAGCCATAAAGTCTTATTAAATTTTTTTTCTGAATTATATTTTGTTTAGAAAACCTCACGAATAGAGTGGGTCCCCTTCAAGAAACATCTTAAAATTAAATTGAATAAGTGTTAATACAAGAGAATATATTTGTATGCTTTAGATAGAGATCCCATGACGCAACGGGATCGCACTGGGTAGGGTACAAAATGGGATCAATAAAACAGACCAGGTAGAAGCTAGTTTATCTAATATGCAATATAAGAAAATCAATTGTTTTAAAAATAAAATTTAGACAAAGCATTTAGATGCAATGTCGATAATGAAATCCAAAGTACCCGTTGAGTGTCGGGTAAATCTGAAGCGACCGTAGCGTCCCCCTCAGTTTACTAGCAACGCCATTGAGCTGTGCCGGTTTTGGGCCAGGAGCGCCAGTACGATTTAACAAAAGGAACCACGAAGAACGCAGTGGACGCCAGCTCTGAGGAAACCTTCCAGTGGGGGTTACACCCTAGGTAGGTCATTAATGATCCCCCGCTTAGCGGCGGTCCACACCATTGAGACTTGTATGCTTTGCCGGGGTGGCCCAAAGTTGTTGCGGGTCGTAGTAGAGACATTCCACCCCTCCTCGTGAGGTTAATCGGCATTCTGTCCTTGATGACCATGTGGCCGCTTCAGAAGCGACTGCTCCGGGGGGGTGGGTCCCAGCTCTTACGTCCCCTGGGGGCAGATAGCTGGGGGGGGGAGGTCTTTCAGGAAGACCCATGAAGAACACTAGGATCGGGGCTTCTGATTTTCTTCTACATGTAGGTCATCATTAACAATAAAACTTATGAATATTTAAGATTTTCTTATGTTTGATATGTCCTGCATATAATTCCAACATCAAATGTAAATATTTTATTTTCAGAATCTTAGTGCTATTACATATAAGGGCTACGGGACAAGGACCGACAGAGCTCTGGACCTCATCAACAACGATGGAATGTTTACTCCTGCCGCTGGTGCCCGCTATGATTCTTTAAAAATTGTTATCGTACTCACTGACGGCAAATCTGCCAACCAGACCAAGAGTAAGTTATTTAAAATGTTAATAAAAACACTTTGAGTCAATATGTTGTAGCAATTCATTTTTTTTAAAAAATTACACACTTGATAATAATTATTTTCATATATCTAATATGTTGCTGATTTCTTAATTTTCAGATTTCCTAGCTCTTAACATTACAATGTATTATTGTTATTTAAGGAAAAAACAAAGCTTTTTACTTACATGAGTTTAATTAGAGCTTAATTTAATTATTAAAGTTATGTAGCTATACGAATATTAAATATGTGCTTAAAAGTTAAAAATCAAAGCATTTCATATGTTTTCATTAGCTAAATTTATATTTAAAATATTACTCTGCGTAACTTTAAGAGCATATTTAATGCCCATGTATATAAACACACACAAAATTAGTCATCAAGCCCATAAACAGAGATTTAAGAAAACGAAACAGACTAGAATTAAAACCTTTTAAAATAATAAAAGGTGTGGGGGGGGGGAGAAACTATTTTTATCCATCAGTAAATTACATTTTTATTTAAAAATTTGATGATGACTATAATATGTTCTGTTAGTTGTTGTTTTTTTATCCTACACTGCAGTTAACATGATCAAAAATTATTTTTCCGTTATGCAATTGTATGTTCATGATTTAATTCCCAACTTTCTGAAAGGTGTGTTCCCAGAAAGGGCAATAGTTTTAAGATTAACTCTGGAATTAAAATAAACTTCCTTTATTTAAAAGTGCAACTTACCCATCAACAAAGTGTGTGTAATTTAAAAAAAATTTATGTAAGGCTTTTTTTCTTGAACTATTTTTCTACCAAATATTTTCATTCTATTTTTTTGAAGATAACATTTTTTTACTTTTAATATTTTGTTCCCAGCCCAAGAAGCTGCCACCCGTCTCAAGTCTCAAGGGTATACCATCTACGCTGGAGGTATTGGGGCTGCTGTAAACTCTGAGCTTTTGGATATTGCAAGTGATTCTAGTAATGTCTTCAAACCTGACAGTGACAAGGATCTGTTACAAATTATAACATCCGTGCGCCAACAAGCATGTTCAGTGCAAGGTATAGATGGTATAAAACAAAGAAAAGAAACAAATTGTGTGATTTTATGGTTGCTAGATACGTAATGGTTAAATATAATTATGCGCTCATGTTCATATCCGACTGCCTGATTATTATAATGTCCACAAATTTTCAGCATCTAATCATTTCATTCTAAATTATTTCTCACTATTACAGGTGACATAGGGGCGGACAAATAACAGTTTACAAGAGAAGACTTTGCAATGATTCAATGAAATTCTAATTATATATTTTTTAAAAAAAATAATTCTCTGAAATGTTCGATCTTCTTTTTAAAATGAGAAGTGCAGTTAAATGAAACAAGTCTTCTACTTGGATATACAATTTTTGAATAAATTGATTCAATGAAACAACGTATCATTGTTTTGTGTCTGTTTTCTATTTAAAGAAATATTTATGACTGTTACAATCTTTTTTGGGGACAAAGTATTTGAAGTAATACTTATTATCTGTTATGTAATGAATGTTATCTGTTATGTAAAAGTTATCTGAAGTCATTGTGTTTTATGATTTAATATCTCGACTCTTGCCTTGTGGCTTGTGTTATTTGTCTGCCTGTATCCAATGTTGAAATATTTTGTTTTATAATTTTTCGTCCCGTACGACTCGCCCCAGAACAGTTCGAACCTGCCGATTCGGCCACATGACGTTTCGAACCCGGTCGATTCGACACCGGACTGTTCGAACACGAACTATTCGATCTCGGACAGTTCGACAAGAGGTTTCGTCCCCATTTCGTTTCGATCCCAGATGGTACAACCCTTTTATACCTACATCTTAAATTACTTTTCTTATATTGTTATTATCTTATTTATTTATTATTTTAACATTTTAATTTGGGTACACAAAACATTATAGTCTAATATTATTTTCTATAAAAAATGGGACAAAAAAGTTGTGAAAGAGTTATTTTTAACGATAAATCCATGATAAGATGATAAAAAAAACTATATACACTGACAACCAGTCAACATTAAATGCGAATTTATGATTGTGTTAAATGTATTCCATGGTAGATTTCATTTTACGTTATCACATAAATAATTTCTGAGGAACTAAATTTTGAGCAACTATGGTTCCTCGTTTATAAGCCCCCTAAAAGCGTCGATAGAAAGTCCTTCCAAGCCTATTCCACCTTACAACCATCACTATGTTAATAGCGTAGAGTGGAGACTGTATACATGTTAAAAGTATCATGATGTTTTGACCCCGGATGATTCGACACCATATGGTTCGACCCTGCCGATTCGACAACAGGACGTGTCGCTCCTAATGACGTTTCGAGCCCGGACGTTTCGACCCTTTCATTTCTACATCGTAAAATGTATTATTTCTAATCTTTTATCATTTATTAATTATAATAAAAAATATATATTTTAACTATAGAAGCATAATTGAGTTACTTTTAATCCATGATTGGACGATAGCAAAAAGTATATACACTGACAATCAGTCAACATTCAATGCGATAGCATGATGGTGATATATGCAGTATTCCATTGTAGATTCCATTTTTTCGTTATCACATACGTACTTTCTGAGTAACTTATGTTGAGCACATATTTTTTGACAATATTCTCTCCTCCGCCGATCCCGATGTAAAGAAAAATGCCATATGGCCAGATAGTCCTTTATAAAGGTACATATATTCTCTATGCCCCCACTCCCATTATTTACCTTTTCTATAACTCTCGCCAGCACGCGTTGTCCTGTTGTCGTCACCTAGTCTAGTCCTCGCAACATGTGCGAGCCAACGTCCATTCCCTGGTCTTGCTATATCTCTCCTGATAACTTAAACCTCAAGCCAAGTAACCACAGTCTTCCGTATCGCAACGTGCTATTAATAGACTATCTCTGGCTTTATATTTTGTTTTCAGTATTTATACTACATTTTTTACATTTCGTCAGTGGTCGAACCATCCATGGTCGGAAATGTCCTGGAGTCGAAACGTCTTATGGTCAAACAGTCCGAGCCGGAATCGCCCGAATTGCCCAGGCTTGAAACGTCGTGGATCGAAAAATCCTATGGTTGAATCGTCCAGTTCAAACAGTCTCTGATCGGATATCCAACAACCAATAACATTTGAGAAATGAAGACATGCATGTCTGCTTTGGCTTTAAATAAAGCACTAGTAGTTAGTGAAAAAAACAAACATGGCAAGCTGTAATGATTTTCTCTTTGCTTTTTATCAAGTTTCTAATGTGATGTAGTGACATTAGTATGTGGAGTGATCGCTAAAAATGATAACGTATTTAACTACAAGGTAGTATTCTTTTTCATTTTCATCCATCACAGATTTCACAGTTCTTGAAAGTTCTTTCTTCTAACTTGGTAATTCGTAGATATGTTTCAAGTTTATGATCCATAAAGCTGTATTTTAAGATCATTTTATGGCAAAAAAGGTACACATTCGATTCTTATTTTTTTAAAAATAATAGAAAGTGATTTAAGTCGTCCGTAACAGTCTGTTTAATCTCTGTTATAAAGTAAAGACAACACCAAACTTTGCTTATTATTTTAAATTACTTTATATACTGCAATCACATAAGTTGCTCTATTATGCATTACCAAAAAGTATTAAAGTTGAATGAACGTTCACTACCAATATGTCAAAAGATATGTTTACTTTGAACATGAATTGTATCAACATTAAATGGCTCCTTTATATCTTTGGTAGGGAAGTACATTTACTACTACTTTTGTTTATGCTTTTTTTGTCAAATTAAAATTCATTCTGTTTTCGCTTTGATATTTAAACAATTGTTCAAAAAGATTTGCATTACAAATGAAGTCATATCATGTACAAAGGCTAAATTAAAATTATTTATACACTGCTTCTATGCACTCTCATTTTAAAAATTTGAGGAACAACTGAAATATAAAAATAAAATGAATCAGGGAAATGACCTTTTTAAATTTGGTTTCAAATTAACGGCATATTGTAGGAGGAACCTAAATTCATATACATTGTATCCCATCCCTAATAGCAGGGATCGAAGAAAAGTGGCGTGCCACTTGGATAATGTAGAAGAATTTTTATATATTTTTTTAAAAAATTATTTTTTTTAAGTAAGGTTTTTGAAATTTAATAAATTTTTATCGGGGTAAAAGAATCATACTCTCCATTTACATTGTATCCCTAATTATAAGGATCGAGTGAGTGCAAATGGCGTGCCACTAATTTTTTTTTAACGTTATTAAAACAATGTATTTATGAAATGTTTCTATTTTTAATGTAATATAAAGAAAGCTATACAATAATATATTTTTTAAAAAACATTTTTTAAATATGTTTTTTATTTTTATTTTTTTAAAGTTATGTTTAATATCGTGTTTTGAATTGTTTGTCTAACCCCTTTAACGGGTAGTGGCAAAATAGATGCCACCACCAAAATCAATGTTTTTAAAGCTCAGTGGACAATATTTTGCCGCGCGTATTTGTCGCAGTATCTTCCCTTACATAAAAGAGGTCGCGCGACGCGTTTACACAAGAGCTCTAGCTCTTTGTTTTTGGAGTAACACATTGACGTGGTGTGTTAGGGTTGACCCACTTGTGATGGTTGCCTGAGTTTTGCAACAAATTAACATTTCACAGTAAGTATTATGCAATTCTTTGGTTATTTCTTTGAATAATAGTGGTTAAAGTGTCTCTTTTTTTGTTTTAGTTATAATCTACTGTTGTGAAGTGAACATTTCAAACAAAATTGATATTGATGGCATAATACTTGCCACTGACTGTACCTGAATTAGAGGGTAGCATTATATTCGCCACTGACTGTATTTAGTTACTATATATATAGCACTTCGTTAGTAAACTATTCATCTTTTTCGTTCTTTATGTTGCAGATGGCTCAACGTCAATAGTTTTCTCAACAAGAGGTCATATAATATCTTGACATCCCTGATGATTCAGGGTCTGAAGATGATAAAGAAGACAATAGTGACAGGGAATGTGAAGATGTAGATCCAGAAAGACCTGATCCTCGTCTTGTGTCCAGCAATGAAAAAACTCAACGTGACCCTAAAAACAGAGCTGGGGATTCTTTTGACAGACTTTTCTTACATTCAGAAAATGATGAAGAGTTTTCTGCTACAGTGAAACTGATTCACCAGATGATGAAATACCTTCAGATGATGAAGATCTTCTTTGGAAAAAGATAGACCCCCGCCCCCCCAGTCGGAAACAATGGTGAATTTAGATTTTGATGACAAACCATTAGAACCAATTCATCAGTTTTCAAAAACAGATTTTTACAAAGAAGTTATTGTTGAGCAACTAATCTTTATGCTTCCCAGAAAAAATTTAAATACTGAAAATGCACAGAAACATGGGTTCCAGGATGTCCATCAAGTGCCCCCCGCCAGTTGCACAGTACACTAGGAGGATGGGTGGTGTTGATAGATTTGACCAAAAGAGATCTTTTTATGAAGTTGGCAGAAAGTCAAAACGGTGGTGGCTACGTATCTTCTATTTCTTGTTGGATTCTGCTATTGTGAATTCTTCGCAACATTGTTCACAAACAAGCTCCAGTCCAAATGATTTATTTTAGGAGACTTTTGGCTAGAGAACTGTGTGGAACATTCTGCAGCCGTAAACGCCCCAGTTCACACTTCTCAAATTTCTTTTTAAAAATCCAAGGCAAATGCTCCCACAAAAGAACTAGGGGTTCCTCTGGCAATTCGTCTTGATGATGTCGGCCTTCACCTACCAGCTGATCTGGAGTCCTTCAGAAGATGTCGGTACTGCAGTACTAACAACAAAATATCAAAGATTCAACTCTAGATGTCAAGTTCCATTGTATGCCCGTGCCACTCCCTTTGACTAATATCATATCTCTTCTGATGTTGTTCACAGTTGTAATGTGTGGTCAGTGGCGTCTATCTTGCCACCTTCACTTTACTACATGGGCAGTGCAATCTTATTGCCACCCTCCAAATGCAAGATACTCTAAATATGTAAATGCTAGTAACTTGTTTTTATGTCATTTGAGTCACATTTCAAATTAATGATCGAAAAAAAAACTTCAAACTATCTGTACTTTTTCTCTGCCCTTTAAAGGGCTAAAACATGTGTTTAATGTTATGTTTTTGTAACTGTGGTTGTGGTTTTAATTCCTGAAGTCTGTGATGCCATATGTGTTTTTTGTACTGTGAAAGTACTTTTAAGCTTATAGTTTGTTGTTTCTTGTTTATAGAGTCTGGTATTATGTTTAGTGTTATTGCTTCGTCTATATCTACCTTGTGTATTGTGCCTGCTTGTATGAATTGTTGGAGTGTGTTTGTAAAATTGTATTGCATGTGAGATATAAATGTTGTTCAGTCTCATCAGCTCCTGACCTACAGAGTGGACAGCCTATTCTTGCCCCTCGTTCTTTATAATTTCTTGATGAGACTGGTTTTGTATTGTAAATTAGTCCGTACGTATTAGAATGTACGTACGTATCAGAATCTATCAGCGCAACTCGTATAATCAAAGAGATATATTTATTGTTTCCAT
This sequence comes from Ampullaceana balthica, assembly GCA_944989445.1. Classification (NCBI taxonomy): domain Eukaryota; kingdom Metazoa; phylum Mollusca; class Gastropoda; family Lymnaeidae; genus Ampullaceana; species Ampullaceana balthica. The sequence goes on from CALYLW010000917.1 coordinate 38,338, forward strand.
TAAATCTAAATGAATACATTTTTATTAATGTTTTAAAAGGCTTTGATATTTCTATAAATAATTTTATTTACAAACAATGACAAAATATGTAGCATAAGTGGTTAAAATGGTCTCATAGATTGTAAAATATATTTTCAGACAAGTTTAAAAGACGATAATAAGTTCCTCTTGGCAAATCTTGCCAGCTAAAGTACGACGTCATGTTAAAAAAATAGAGACGATGCTTTGTGGTGCTGGAATGGCGTGAATATATGTTAAACTCCACGGTGGTCTGGTTGCGCACTCGGCTGGAGTAACCGATTGTCACGGGTTCGAATCCATGTGAAGGCAAGGATTTGTTCACGGGACCTAGTCCACCCAGCTCCAAATGAGTACCAACACTAATTAAGGAAATAAAGGCGGCTGGATAATGTGTGGGAACCCTTATAGACGTGACCTGTGACTGGCATGGTCTGTGGACGCATTAATCTTCTGTATAGAAGGAGCGTCTGTAGAGATAAGACAAATTCCAATAATAATAGGATTGATGTTTTAAATAGTTGTTCTCTTTTTTTTAAAAATATTCCTCGTTTTTACATACTGAAAGGAAAACCCATTGTATGAAAATGTTTGTTTATATAACAAGGTGAAAACGATACTCGCTCTTTTCTTAAACACTGATAATTTATTATATACAATACAACACATATTATCTAAACATATTATCATATAAGCTAAATCGTTAAAGAAGACAACATAAGTACAATATATATTTATATATACTCTCAGTGTAAATCATGGGGGTAATGCATTTGGGACATATAACATCCACTACAATCCACTAGATATATAAAATACATCATGTGTACGTGAACGCTTGGAACATATGCCCATTATTGAATCGGTTCCTTCCAGAAAATGCATTATTTAATAAATTTTACAACTATGTAGATTTCTGACCAATGCCGCGCAGCAGATTAAAAGTACCCCGCAGCAAATTTAGTAAAATATTGCACAAAAAATGGATGCTGTGCAACTTTGCACACGAGTTTTTCCACTTTGCACACGGTCCGACGAACCTTAGAGGGAACATTGTTACGTACTATCACGAAGACACCTAAATCCATTCTACTTTCATTTATATTGACACGAGTGACAATAATCTTAATCCACATTATCCAAAATTAATGCCTTAAAAACTGAGGCTAAGAAGAAAAGTTGTTTTGTGCTCCTCTCGAATTGCGATGTCAAGAATGTGATGCATTAAATAAAGTTAATGAATACTTGACAACTTTTAAATGAGCTCATTTATCATTAAATCTCGAATGGCCATGGGCGTTTGACCAAAAACCAATGGGACAATTATATCAAACTTAAAACGTTTATAATTCTATCAAATAGATTCCACCCCCCCCCCTTTATTATAAGAAAAAGGAATTTCCGTGTCGTTGTGACTTAAAATATCTACACATAATCCTATTCAGATCATTTTTTGACACTTGTCATGCTTGTAAAACTCACCATAAGCATTTTTTTTTGGGGGGGGGCTAACAACGATCTCCAAAATCCTCGAGTCATGTGAGCAGTTCCTAGAGGGGGGTAACGCATACATAAACATGTATATTTCGGGGGTAACGGGCAAAAAAGTTCGCCGACGGAGCCTGCGGCTACATCAGTGTAATAATTTCATACGTTATCTTGTGAGTTCTCAAACTTAAGGATTATAATTATATTTAATTTTTGTCTCTTGTGTCTTGATAGCTTACGCCAACCAGCGTCTGATGGCCTACCGACCGGCACATTGAGAAGCCCTGATTTAAAAACAATTAATAAAAAAATTATTTTAAAAAGTCATTAAATAAATTGTAAGCTACCAAATATTTCAGTGGAAGTTTTATTTAAAGTTACCCTTTTGATTTGGCGTCACATTTCTTCAACCCCCTCCCTCCCCCTCGTCACAAAAGTGTGACCCCCCTCCCCCCTTAGGAGCGTGACGTCATTTATGGACGGCCCCTTATCAAAATCCTTCTGTCAAATAAACTATTAAACCTCTTTGCACCTAGCGAACAATTTTTGAAATAAAAATTTTCATTTGATATTTATAATATCAAAAAAAATAAATGAACGTCCAAAAAAAAACTTGACCCAAACATAGGGTTGAAAATGATTTATGATGGACTTTAAGTTTAAAAGTTGTAGGGAGCGATTGGTTCTGATTGGTTGGTGATAAATTCGAATTTCGAAGTATTGACCTTTACTGTTGTTTAGTTTTTACTAAAGTTATTAATTTATTATTTAAAATCCCCCTTTAGAATAATTTATTATTTAAAATTTTATATCCAAGAAGAAAATAAAAGTTTTCTATAACAATGAAAAGAGGACTTAGCGTTTTGATTGATAAAGACGGCAATCCATTTCGTCTATCCTGCCAAATACCTGCAAATTACTAAGTTAGCAATTTGAATCGACAGGAGACACTACTGAAAGGAAAGTGTCACTTCAACTGAGGCAAGAACTACTGGAGCTTAACGAACTTATTCTAAAGGGGGATTTATTAAAAGGAGAATCGAGGAAGTATTTCAATAATAGTTCCAAATAACTCCAGACAAAAATTACACATGAATCTTTGTACTTCATGAAGGAATTCATAATATCAAAGCATCGAGCAGTAACCAGTAATCGGCATCTGACATAACCTCAGCGTACCACAACTACAAGCTACCATCCAGATCTAAAGAAACGTGCAATGTCAAATCAAGGCTTCTCAGCAGAATCATAATCATAGCATTTAATGTTCACCGAATCACGAGTCTATACGAAGCACGGTTTCTATTCATTTAGTGTTAAAACAATTCAAAAGTTAAAATCATTTAACTCACATAAAATATTTTTTTAATTTTTTTAAATATTCATAAAAGCAATAGTTCTTCGCGAGCGTGGTCGTGACCCATATTGCTTCAATGCGACATTTTTTTTTAATTGCATGATTATTTGTTTACATTTTACTCTATATCAGCAGCTTCAATCCAAATAATGGCCTGATTTATAAACTGCATGATTATGTGTACAGGGGGTATTATTTATATAATGCATGATTATGTTTACACAATGACACTATTAGCAGCTTCAGTCCAACAAAGGGCTTTATTTATATACTGCATGATAATGTGTACACATTGACACAATAGTAGCAGCTTCAGTCCCACAAAGGTCTTTATTTATATACTGCATGATTATGTGTACACTGACTATATTAGAAGCTTCAGTCCAACAAAGTGCATTATTTATATACTGCATGATTATGTGTTTACATCGACTATATTAGCAGCTTCAGTCCAACAAAGGTCATTATTTATATACTAAATGATTATGTGTACACAGTGACTATATTAGCAGCTTCAGTCCAACAAAGTGCATTACTTATATACTGCATGATTATGTGTATACATTGACTATATTAGCAGCTTCAGTCCAACAAAGTTCATTATTTATATACTACATGATTATGTGTACATAGTGACTATATTAGCAGCTTCAGTCCAACATAGGTCATTATTTATATACTGAATGGTTCATTTAACTCGACAAGTTTGCTTTTTCTTAATTCCGATTGCAGCATATAACCATGCTGTCTTCATGACATGTTCATAGTGTCGCTTCAAATTGATGGCTTTGTAATTTGCTTGCCATGTTTGGCAGATGAGACAAATTCGCGTACCCTCGTTATATTTATTTGTAGTCTTCTTCCCATTCAAATATAAAACTTCCATTTTCAATATTTGTATTTCCTGCAAATGTTTGTAATATTTGATGTAAACTTAAAAATAATAACACGTTACTAAATTTAGTAGGACTTACAGACCGATGATAGGCAATACTATGAAATGTGTATTTTTACCGGAACCATAACAAGAAAAATAGTAGTTAACATCACAAACCAACCAGAAACTAATAGTTTCATTCAAATTTAAAAAAACACAACTAACTTTCATTTAATTTTTATAATAAATATTTCATACTAAAAGATTTAATTGTATAAAGTGTTCGTGAGAAGCAATGTGAACATGGAAGAGTATCAATGGTAGGCCTGTCAACGGGTGCCTGGGAACCCGGGTACCCGTGGCCGATGAATTACCTCGGCAGTTAAATTGCGCCCGGTTACCCGTGAAAATTTTAATGCAATGTGCATTCCAGTGCTATCCAACCTGTCTAAAATGGCCCGCCAGATTTTGGTGCAATTTACAATATATTTTTTAAATAAAAAAATAAAACAGTTTTTTTTAATAATAAAAAGACCTGGATTGATTCAGTATATTTGAAAATTTAGTACAGACTACTTGAGAATTGTGGCATTTTTTAATAAGACGGGGTGTGTGCTAGTAGCAGTCTCCTTTTGCTGCTTTGGAAAGGGTGGGGGGGGCGGGGTCACGCTGTAACCCAAGCCTATAATTAACAAGATTCACCGACAAAATGGCCCCGACAAAATGGCCCCGACAAAACGGCCCCTTGGTGTTTAGATCAAGAATATGATCCATTCAGGGAGTAGAAATCAGAATAAAATCTGTGTTTGTGGTAGTGCAATTCATTCAAAAAGAAAATCTGAAGAGACAACAGGTACGATTTTTCAAAGGACATTTGTTTCTAAAAAAGAGAAAGCCAACAGCTAACATGACGAGTAGGAAACGAAAAGTTACAGAAGAGTATCGTACTTTTAACTCTTCGTGGGAACTCGAATTTTGTTTTCTTTGTTTAATGAAAAGCCGGTGTGTTTGATTTGTCAGGCTATTATTTCTGTTATCAAAAGGGCAAATCTGCAGAGACACCACAAATGAGTGCATGCCAATTTTTATAACGATTATCCGAAATGAACGAAGCTAATAGAAGAAAAAGTTAGTTTTTTAAAGAAGAATTTAAATGGCCAGCGAAATTTTTCCCGTCAGATTTTCAATTCAAGTGATTGTTCTACTGAAGAGTCTTTTAATATTTGCTGGTGATTAGCAAAGAAAAAAAAATCGTATCTAGATAGTGAGACCGTTAAACTTTTTTTTCAAGAATGTGCTGATTCATTATTTTCTGAGTTTAAAAAAGGGGGAAATAACGAAACAAATATCTATCTTCAGTTTTCCAACCAGACTATTGCAAAGCATGTTGAAAGTTTGTCAGGTAATATATTGGAGCAGTTGCTTACGGATTTAAAACAGCTTCTGTTTTCAGTCTGGCATTGGATGAATCATGGCATATTGTTTTATAGTATTTTAATCTTCCAGTCAAAATACGAGAGAGCAAATTTTGGCGGGGAATATGTAGTCGTGCTATGAAAATAAAATCAGTTGACGGAAAAATGTCATTCATGATAAGAGGTTACTGTAGAAAATCATTTGAGGTTTTGGCAGATACATAATTCGTAAAACAGATATGAAACATGCTAATCTACATAACTGAAATTTTGCCTATAATTTAGAGTGTTAACATATCTCACAGGAAATTGTCCAGCTAGGATTATTTTATCTCGCGGGGAAAAATGAATTAATAAATTTAAATTAAGTTTATTAAGATATTTTGGCTTGAAGTTAACCTGCCTAATATAATATATATATTCATAATGGATATTCTTTACAAGTGACAAAAGTGATTCCAGCTGCGAAATAAGCTTGTTTAAAATTAAGTTAATGAAAAATGTATTATGATCAACAATGCAATTTTGGCCATTGAGCATGACATTGCTGACAATATTTATACATATAAGATTGTGCTATGAGAAAAAAATAGAAACTTAAATTTCAATAGATAAACGGAAGCACTTCTATTTAAATTTAACATAACATATAGGGTCCTTATGATGAATTTCTAATTTTAAAAAACATCTTCTTTCTTATGATATCAACATATTTTCCGGCGTAGATCTGGGTTCTGGCCCGAGCTGCACATACCCACGCTACGCAGCTGCCCGCGAACTCGTACAAGTTTTGGACTGGTACCCTCAGCTTTTTTCAACAATATTGACTGCCCTACTGAGATAGATTCGTTATTTCCACTAGTAAAGGTATATATATTAGAGGCGTGGTATAAACTAGTTAGGTAGAAGTATATATAGTGATATTCACAAGTGAGGTAGATTGTGTTGTATTGTATTAACTATTGAGTTATATTTTGTTGTATGTACTAATTGGGTATATTTGTGATATCCCCTGATGGGGAAGGCACAAATTGATTTGGTGAAGTTAATGAACTTGGTGCAGTTGAATAACTAAATGCAGTAAGTGCAATTCCTCTCCATTACCTAAGGCAGGGGTGGGAAAACTATGGCCCGCGGGCCGCATGCGGCCCGTAGGCATATACATGTTGCGTTCTTATGTCGATGTTAATTTTCTTTGTTTAGCATTTTCGCTTTATTAAACAAATTTATTTCGAGTATTTGAATTACTCGAATCTAGGTATATTAAATTGGTTTTATGGCTCCATAACTGATTTATGATCATTAGTCATTAATTGTTAACATCCTTATTCGAAACTGCATTTCAGCTCAACTGTAAGTGGCTTTTGTTTACGATTTACATATTGGCAGTTTTTTTAAAACATGTAATTTAAAAATGAATTGACGTTGATTAAACCATAAGTGCTGCCAAAAAAAAAGATTGAGGACGAAGGTCGTGGTTTTAATGAACAATGGACTGCTTAATATTGCTTCACAACCGTTGGCAGCAAAGCAGTCTGCTTGATGTGCCTGAGTGTGTGAGGGTCTTTAAGGAGTACAACTTAAAAAAAAATCCAACACATTTTGATTTCGGGCACTATTTAACGAACGAATGGAGAAAAGGGAATTTCCAGGAGTTGGTTAATAATTTAGAGAAGCAGCAAACTGTTTCCACCAAATAGTCTTTTATACAAGATGTTGCAACTGAAGCCAGTTTTGTACTGTCCCATAAGATTGTAAATGGAAAAGGTATTTTTCTGACAGCGAGTTTATAAAGGAATGCTTGTCAGATGCAGCAAGAATTATGTGTCCAGAACAGATTAAAAAAAATTGATAGCATTTCTTTATCAAGGAGAAATGTAGTCAGACGTTTTGAAAAATATTAGCGTAAATTTGATGGACCAACTTCGTGATGCAAGCAAAGACTTTTTGTGGGTACTCTCTTGCGTTGGACGAAGTACTGATGTACAGGATACATCACTTTTGTGGATATTTATACGGGAAATAAACACTCTACTTGAGCTTACCTGTAGCCGTCTGCTAGAGTTAAACAGCAGTCCGCCTAAGTGACCGGCACGGGTCACTGCAGGTTCACTCCAGACCACGAGGTGACTGGAGTTCACCACACCAGCGGGCCAGTAACACACTGCCCCTGGTCTTGGTGAGAGATTGATTGTTAATAATGTGGTAGTGTGCACACCCACACAGCGCCGCACCATGTGCACCGAACCGAGATGCACTAGGTGGTATGAGAGAAGAAAGGAAGTAGAGAATGACTGTTTGATGCGCTAGAAAGAAAGAAGTGAACGTGATAACTAAAGTTCCAATGTTGTGAATAAACAGTGTTAAAAAGACAACTGTTTCAGTCCCACCTTTGTGACCTGTCTTAAATTAAAGCATCCACATGGCTACATACCGAAGAATTATTTAGTGTTGAGCCACTCAAAGACACAACTAAAGGCCAGGATTTATTCAATGCTGTTTAGTTTAGAAATGTATTGTAAGAACTGGTTTGGTGTGGAACAAGATAGCAAGTGTAACAACAGTGCTGACCATTCACTCTTACCTCTGCACTATTTCATCCATCATGAAAGTCTGTGCAAAGCTGCGGCGTTGAATATCAAGCATGTTATTGACCCAGTTTTCAGTGTGATAAACCTCATCAGAGCCAGGTTATAACCACGGGCAGTTCAATTCACTGCTTGAAGATTTGGAAACTGAATATTATGATATTATCTACCACAGCAGGGTCCGCTGAGCCTGGGCAAGATATTGAGGCGAGTGTGGGGTCTCAAGGAAGAAATAGTTATGTTCCTGGAGATCAAGGGTTTGTTTGTGACTTTGTTACTAACATTTTTAATGAAGAGTGGAAGTCAGTCTTCATGATACCATTGACATTATGGAAAAGTTGAATGTCAAACTTCAGAGCAATATCTTGTTTGCACATGAAATTTATGTGTATGTTAAATCATTTCAGGCAAAACTCTCCCTGTTCTCCAGGCAAGCAGGTGAAAACAGGTTTTGCCATTTCCCTTTGCTGAAACAGAAAACCAATTCTATTTAAAAGGCTAATAAGTACAAGGCTCAGTTGGATGACTTGGTCGTGAAATTTGAAAGGAGGTTCCAAGACTTCAATAATCTTGGAACCACTCTTCAATATCATCAGTTCACCATTTAGTGCAAAAGCTGATTCAGCCCCAGAGGATATACAGTAGATGTTTGACCAAGAAGCAGATTTTGACCTGAAAGAGAAGTTCAAGTCATTTCTTTTGCTGGAGTTTTATGGATGTTTGTCAGCAGCAGCATTTCTACACTAAAAACCTTTGCTGCAAAACTTGTGTCAATATTTGGGTCCACATACATATGTGAGCAAGCTTTTTCTTGCATGAAAATAAACAAGTCTAGGAAACGATCGATATTGACTGACTGCAATTTGAATGCCGTCATGGGAATCACAACAAGTAAACTTGTTCCACGGTTCAGGAACATCATCCGAAATTGTAAACAGTTACCTACTTCTCATCAATTATAATTGTAATCTATGGTCAGCTTAAATGTAAGTTATGTTCCTACTTCTCCATAGTTATTATGACAGGTAACAAACTTTTGTTGAAATAGTAATGAATAATAAAATCTTATTATCAAATTAGAAACTGTTTCAGTTTGTATTATAAAATGTAATGTACATATGTAATAGAGTGTGAAAGTGAAATAAAATGACAAGTACATGGTAATTATCATTAATTTATATTCATAAGTTGTCAATTATAATTGAATTATGTGCGGCCCACCTATAACAATAACGTTTTCAATGCGGCCCTCGTAGAAAAAGTTTGTCCACCCATGACCTAAGGTATAAGGTGTCGCAGAACGTATTATGTTATAAAAATAAAATGATACGCGGAAGGTAAATAAAAATACGTGTTAATATAGGTAAATAAAAAAAGTGAATCTTACCTGAATTAATGCCAACGCAGCTTGGACAACTACAGCTACAAAAGGGACAGCCACACATCATAAACATCTACATCTGTTCCAGTGTTCGTCTGACTACATTGACATCTACAGCTACACCCGTGGCAGTAAGACAACTTGGACTTCTATTGATGTTCTAGAAGAGGCCAGTGAATGCGGTGATCCATCAGAGCAAACTGTCCACAACATCGTCAGTTTGGCTTTATAAAGCTTTCAAATTGGAGTCGTGATTGTTTGGTCCATTAAGTTTTATCCAATAGTATAGTGACATAGATGATGTTCTATCCATCAATAGTATAGTGACATAGATGATGTTCTATCCATCAATAGTATAGTGACATAGATGATGTTCTATCCATCAATAGTATAGTGACATAGATGATGTTCTATCCATCAATAGTATAGTGACATAGATGATGTTCTATCCATCAATAGTATAGTGACATAGATGATGTTCTATCCATCAATAGTATAGTGACATAGATGATGTTCTATCCATCAATAGTATAGTGACATAGATGATGTTCTATCCATCAATAGTATAGTGACATAGATGATGTTCTATCCATCAATAGTATAGTGACATAGATGATGTTCTATCCATCAATAGTATAGTGACATAGATGATGTTCTATCCATCAATAGTATAGTGACATAGATGATGTTCTATCCATCAATAGTATAGTGACATAGATGATGTTCTATCCATCAATAGTATAGTGACATAGATGATGTTCTATCCATCAATAGTATAGTGACATAGATGATGTTCTATCCATCAATAGTATAGTGACATAGATGATGTTCTATCCATCAATAGTATAGTGACATAGATGATGTTCTATCCATCAATAGTATAGTGACATAGATGATGTTCTATCCATCAATAGTATAGTGACATAGATGATGTTCTATCCATCAATAGTATAGTGACATAGATGATGTTCTATCCATCAATAGTATAGTGACATAGATGATGTTCTATCCATCAATAGTATAGTGACATAGATGATGTTCTATCCATCAATAGTATAGTGACATAGATGATGTTCTATCCATCAATAGTATAGTGACATAGATGATGTTCTATCCATCAATAGTATAGTGACATAGATGATGTTCTATCCATCAATAGTATAGTGACATAGATGATGTTCTATCCATCAATAGTATAGTGACATAGATGATGTTCTATCCATCAATAGTATAGTGACATAGATGATGTTCTATCCATCAATAGTATAGTGACATAGATGATGTTCTATCCATCAATAGTATAGTGACATAGATGATGTTCTATCCATCAATAGTATAGTGACATAGATGATGTTCTATCCATCAATAGTATAGTGACATAGATGATGTTCTATCCATCAATAGTATAGTGACATAGATGATGTTCTATCCATCAATAGTATAGTGACATAGATGATGTTCTATCCATCAATAGTATAGTGACATAGATGATGTTCTATCCATCAATAGTATAGTGACATAGATGATGTTCTATCCATCAATAGTATAGTGACATAGATGATGTTTTATCCATTAAAGGTGTAATTTAATTGTCTTTGCTTTTGTTGCTTCTGCAGTTTGTTTTGATATCTAAACCTATGCCAAACCCTAAACTTGTGTATTGAACCATGGCTGATGACTTGTGCATAGGATGAATGCTTTAGTCTTGTTTCTCTGCAAAGGGGGGAAAAACTGTTTTAAGGGACATACATTTCGGAGAGTCTATGAAAAAAAGACATTAGAGCTTAGAAGATAAACCATTACTGAACTTTTAATAGGTACTTAATAAGGGAAAAAAGCAAGCTATTCTTAGCATAAGGTTAGAGAGGTGGCTTATGATGCTAAAAATAAGTCATATAAATATTCTTAGGTTTTTTTAAAGAAATAAATTGGAAACAAATACATAACATTTACTTTTACATACACGTATCGACAAAAAATTGCCATGATGAAATCCTAGACACATCATCCTGTCTAACTTTGACTAAACACAAGGAATGTTCAAGTAACTCTTTAAAAAAATGCTATCCACTCAAAAGTCACCAAGTTCATTCGCACGGGGAACACATCTGGTGACACGTCGAAGTGGTTTAATTTTACGTTTTCAAGATTTGAAGGAAGGATACAACATACAAACATTGTGACTTAAATAAAAGCGTGTAAAAATGGGTGAGACTGCAATCAGGATTTTAGATAAACAAATATATGTTATTAAAACAGGGTGTGAATAGGCCTGTGCCTGACAAGACGTCGCAGAACAACGGGTAGATCACAACAATATTATTAGTGAACAAGGATATAAATTTAATTTGGGGTGGCAATTTTGTACATTAACCACGAGCGAAAAAAATCCGAACTATTCCTCTGGATCATCAATCAAGAGTTTTCCAAAATATAATAACATACAAACATAACATTAGTTTACCTTAGAACTTTGTATTTAGCAAAATGAGGATGAGGGAATCCGATCAGCTGTGTACATGGAATCGAACAACTCCCAACAACCGCTTCTCGGGTGTATGACGACACTGACTGGCCGTATATCCGTTTCGAGTTAGCCCGCTTATTTTACAACGACCAATGAAATGACAGAGTGTAAAGTTCAGCAAATAGTAACGCAATAGAGTTGTCATTCCAAATTTTTCATCATGTTTACATACAAAACACAACTGGTTTGCTCCTGTTTCATGGAAATATCTTTAGTTAAGCAGGTCAGCACGAAAGTCCATTCCATGGCCATCCAAGTGTGACGAGTGTTAACAAAGGGGTTTTAACTGTCCAGCATGAGACATCAGACTAAAAACACGGTTTATTGAAATCGTGGCCTTCATACCAGAGGCGTCACTAGGGGGAGATGCGTGTGGTGCTGACCGCACCATGACAAAGAGTTACACCAAAATGTAAAATTGGTTATATGCTCCTGTTACTTGGCACTGGCAGACTCGGAGAAGATCTATGGTGTTAGTCGTGAGGGGGTAATATCATGAACTGCCACACTGGGGGACACCAATCCTGAGGGGGGGGCGCCTCTGCTTCATACACTGACTCTCGTACCTACTAAGACTATTGAAGATTTTTTAAAACAAATAAATGTAATAAGGGTTAAATTTTTTTAGGAGTTAAACTAAATTAAGTCATGCAATTTTGGGAAATACATTTTTAGGTGAACTAATTTGAGTAGCAGCTCTCTCCTGAATACCGAACCTTTCTATTCCTGACCAAGTGTAGAGTATAATTTACGATCGCTATCTGCGTTATCAAAAATTACTTCGACTTCAGGTCAACAACACACGTCATCTCTAGCTCTTCTTTCCATTGAATGTGAACTGTGAACTTACTAATCAAAAAAAACTTCCATGAAATAATCACTAATTTTGCAAACATTAAAGCAAGAAAAGTTGAACCTTTGAAATAGGACATAGGAGTGGATCGGTGGAGTGTTGCTTAAATTTACTTTTAATTGTAAGTTTCTGTCGTTATGTATGAGATAATGAGTATGACACATTGATACTATTGTTTTCATTTATAATACATGATACTTCAAGTTTTGCTGTAGTCTTTATTAAATCAAAAATATCCCGTTTGATCCACCAATTTATTTGGTATTATTTAGTAAATAATAAACTGAAAATTAGTATTATTCCTGTCTTATGCATTTTTTATATTCACGTTGTATGATTGTCACAGTCAGACTACGTAATTACATTTTATTGTCATAAATAAAAAATAAGAGAAATTCAATTATTTGTTCTAAAAAATGAAAAAATCGCAAATATGAAACTTGTCAATTTATCAAAAGATTTAAAAATAAATTAGCCAAGGGCGCAAAAAACCTAGTTACGCCTCAGGGGATGGGCGCAGCCGCCGCCAGGTCTACCAAGCCCGAACATGTTCTAATGGAAACATTAGAACCCCTACGCATGGGCGTCACTAGGAATTTTTCCAGACAAAAAAATTCCACTTTTTATTTTATTTTAACTGGCAATGCCATACAGGTACAATTTTCAATTAAATTCAAGTTCAGTATAAAATAAGTATTGAAAAAAGCCTTAGAAATTAATAAGACTTACAAATTAGTGCTGTAATAGTTAAAATACAACATTTATTAATGCATTTAATAAATTATTTTTTTTTCTCAAATGTAGGGCAAATGCCCCCCTTGCCCCCCCTTCCCTACGCCCATGCCCCTACGACTACGAGGTTATAACGACCACGAGGTTATGGGACTTTTAAAAAATACCAAAAAATAAAGATTTTATTTTATTTATTAATTCTTCTATTGCGAAAAGTTTTTTTTAATTACATCAATGGCCATCGCTGAAATCTGTTTCACTACCCCTTTCACTCTTTTGTTTTATAATCTTGAAAGCTGGCGCGGTAACTAGCGGTAACGTTGTCAAGGAAGGATGGGGAAGAAGATGTCAAGGGAAACCACTCTAATTTTATATTTTAATTTCGAAAGGAGTACAAAATGATATTGACATTGAATCTTAGTTTAGTGATTGCAATTATACTGTTTAACGATGATTATTTAATAAATATCTTCCATGGATCTACTGAAAGATTTTGATAATTTTACAGACCAGCGATTTTTAAAAGCTTTTGAGCATAAATTATATCTGAGACATTTGAATTCATTGACATTGATTTTAATTTATTTATCTAAATTTACACATTCACATAGAATCTAGAAATTCAATTATTGAATTGATGATTGAACTTTAACTGTCTTGAGTCTTAGTCTGTAAGACTTTAACTGAATACTGAACTGAAAATTGAAATATATTAATGCTGCTTCTGCCACTCAAGATAGTGTGAAACTAAATAATTTATTTGTATGCATTTTAACGACACTTTGATTTTGTGGGTGACAAAACTAGAACTGTCCACCGTCACTGTTCTAGTTCTAATATTAATATACTAACATTTACTTTACACCAAATTAAAAAATCGAGGGGATTGTAACATTGTTATTGTTAGCAGGGCCGGCCTTACATGTACAATGCGAACGACGCAATCGCCTTGGGCCCAGCGTTTTTTTACTAAACATTTGTACTACTTTTTACAAATTTACTACTATTACGACAAATTACGTAGTACTTTTTTTATAACAACAGTATCAAGAAAACTTTTTCCCTGATAAAATAATTAGAAAAATACTGTACTACATGTAAAATAATAAAATATTATAATCATCCTAAATCCTAATGCAAAAAAGTATTTTTCCTAGAGCATTTCAGTTTCAGTAAGCATTTATGGATTCAGGAGAACATTTTAAATAAGAAAACGCCATTTTTAGCTTGCTATAGTAAGTGGAAACAAAAAATCAATGTGAGACTGTCTGATCATGAGAAATCAAAGGGACATATGACATCTACTTTGGAATGGTTTGAGCTGGAAAACAGGCTAACAAAACAATGCACAATTGACAAGCCAGGCAAACAATAATAAACCGTGAAAAGGCTCGTTGGCATAGTAACGTCTCATGGCCATTGTCCGATTTCTCGCTTAGCAATTTCGTAATTCAGACGATAAACTACAACAGGCACACAATGGAAACTTTTTGGTTCTCTTTGAATTGCTGGCAAAATTTGATCCGGTTTTGAAAGAAAATCAATGAAGAATTAAAACTGATGAAATTCATGATCACTACTTTGGGAAAGCGAACTTAAGACGAACTCATTGCGTTGATGGGAAATAAGGTAAGGAAAATTATTGTAGGAAGAGTAAAATCAGCTTAATAATTTTCAGTAATACTTGATTGCACACCTGACCAAAGTCACCAACAGCAGATGTTACTGATAATTCGCTATGTAAGGCAAGGAAGTGGATATTCTGAAGTAACTGATGAGCACTTCATAAGTTTTCTAGTAGTAGAAGAAAGTACTGGGCAACAACTACTTAATGTCTTACTTACTATTGGAAGTGACAAAATTGGGCTTAGATTTTTCTGATACCCACGGTAAAAAATACGACAACGGTGCGAACAAGAAGGGGCGTAGATCAGGCGTACAAGCTCGACTTTTACAATTATATCCTCGGGCATTTTTTACCCCTTGTACCTGTCACAGTTACAATTTTCTGCTGTGTGATATGGCAAAAACTTGTCCTGATGCAATAAAGATTTTTGGTATAACTCAACAAATCTATGTTTTATTTTCTGATTCAACAAAGCAATTGGCTTTATTTTCCAAGTACAGTATGTTAAGTGCGAGTAGGCGAAATCTATGTTGCACTTTTCAAAGTTGCAGAGCAAAGTAGTGATCCAAAATCTCGAAGTGAATGCTTTTTGGGTACGACATATTTTTCAAATTAAATTACATCAGCCAAGAGTTACACAATATTTTTTTCTGTCTAGCAACTGCTGTTGACAGCATGGAATATACTTAGATGTGGTTGAAATATTACTGACATGGCAGTTTTGAAACAGCAATAGCATTTGCAAAGAAAATTTCCACAGACATAGAAGTTGAACCTATTAAGCCCATTTGACATATGAAGGAGAAGGTGAAGGATTTGTGGATGCACAAGAAAAATTTAACACAGATTTTTTTTAACAAGATTGTTGATATGGCAATCATGTCAATGGACATTGGCTTTGAAAAAACAACGAAGGCATCATGGCTAGTCTTGGATTTCTTTATAAAATTATTTTTTTTTAAAATAGAATTTAAAAAAGATCTACTGAATTGCTGTATGAATCTCAAGAAAAGCTCACAGCCAGCAAAAGTAAGGATCTTGATAGTTTCATGCTTCATTGCTGAAGAGTTGCAATGATTGAGTTCCATAATTCCTGCATTCACATACAACAATCCTGTTAATATTTTGCTATTCCTTTCAGTACATAAGCGTTATAGTGACTTTCCTAACAAACACATTGAACTTCAAATGCTGTACTTCTAACTATTCCTGTTACTTTGGCTTCCGAATAAAGAAGGTTTTCGAAACTAAAACTCATTAAAACCTACATGTGATAAACAATAATTCAAGATCGGCTCATTAACTTAGCTATTTTGTCAATTGAGAATGATGTTGCTAAGGATCTTGACAATATTGAACTTACCGGTATCTCAGATCTTGCAGCTGCGAAAGCTCGCAAGATTTGCGTGTAAGTTGTAAATACAAGGTGAAAGTAGAAGATACAACAAAACCAAAGCTAGTGTATATAATTTATATAGTTAATTATTTAATGTATATACACCAAAACAAAACATTTTAATTATTTAAATCTTTTTTGAATTTTTGGGATCTTCAATGAAATGAATAAAACTGTTAACTGTAATTATTAGTGGTTCTATTCTGTTATAAAACTAAGAAATTTAAGTCATTTAATTTTTTATACCCTATTATTTTATTATATGTAGAAATACAAATTTTTGCATGGTTCTCGCTCGTCATTTGCTGCCTGGGGCCAGGGGCCCCACATATCGTATGCTGCCTTGGGCCCCGCATACTCTAAGGCCGGCCCTGATTGTTAGTAACTTAGGTCTTAATGTAACAGCCAGTGAGCGCTGGGAGTCATTACACTGAGTACAATTCATTACAGTAATGATTTTAATTGAATATAATAAATATAAGAGTTATTTTCTGGTTACTGTTATGCCATAGCTTAGAGCTATCTCAGATAGATCTGCAATTTCTTGTCTTATCTATACAGAAGCTCCTTCTATGCAGAAGATAATTGCGTCCACGGACCATGCCGATCTGTTGGCAAGTGATGCAGCGTTCACAGGCCATGGCTATGAGGGTTCCACGCATTACCCAGCCGCCTTTATTTCCCTAACTAGTGTTAGGTACCCATTCAGAGCTGGGTGGACTCAGGGACGGCTATGTCAATTTTTTTTTAGTATGAAAACTATGATGAGTAGACAACAAAGATTGGAACTAGAAAAATTAATGTTTAAAAATTAAATGAGTTCGCAGTAGACATATACATTTTGCTTAACATATTTTTATAATAATTGACAATTTAATTACATAAAATAAATTTCTTAAAATCCCTCAATGTATTTTAAGGAGTAAATAAAAAGAAATGTGTTTTGTACATTTTAATTTATACTCAAACATAATAAAAAATAGTCTATGTATGGCTAATAAAAGTATTAAATACTTTCTTGAAATTTATTGACCCCTCATGATTTTTTAAATTTCTTAAAATATAAAAAAATAAGGCTTAATGAATTTATACTCCAATATTTATCAGTGCATTTCACGCAACACTGAGAACATTCATTGTAAACAGAGAAAGTCAAAGTTTGTACCTAAAAATGTTGATTGCACTGTTTTCAACATTTACAAAACAATCTATAAGCTTTTGTAAAAAGCGATTCAAAATGAGATCATTCCAAAATATATTAGAAAGTTTCAAGCACTCTAGAGATTCGATCAAGAATCTTCACTGCAGCGCAGGATTTCAAACCAAGTTTACAACTCTTCCAGGAGAAGTTGACCGCTACCAGGGAATATGGGTTGATTTGACTCATATAGGAGACCATTTAATTGAAAAAAATACATTTTCCAGCAATTTAGAAGGTATTTTGAGAATTGTTCTTCTTTATTAAATCCCTTATATTCACTTCACCGTCTTGTCGTGGTCCCGCTGAAAAGCAAAAGTACAAAATGACCCACTTCCCATGATCCTATCGAGATGAAATTTTGCACATAGACTTATGTCACCTAACAATGAATTGTATCCAAATTTCAGATCGATCGAATGTACCGTAATTAAACTAATGAATTTTTAGATAGTCTCTAGCATGTAAATGTTTGTGCTAGACTGTCGTGCGGTGAGTATTAAATTGAACATATTTTTTATAATATATTCCCGATCTGTAAATGTTTATGCTACTCTGTCGCGCGTTGTGTATTATATTGAACATAATCAATACTTTTAGTTATGTCTCATATATAAGGGATTGATAGTCAAAAACTTTGTTTTTACAAGTTGTTTAATTATTTATTTATTTTTTTGTGATATGTATTTTCAGAAATTTGAAAATATTTTTGGATCTTTTTATTTTATTACAGTGGTAGAAATTACATGTTAGAAATTCTAAATATAAAAAAAAGATTTTTTTATATTGATTTAAAATTAAGGCTCCGCCAAATTAATACTAAAATTGTTAAAATGTTTTAAATTTAAGATACTACAGTATTATCATATTTTGCTTAGCCTCCATGAATCTTTGGAAGACACAAGGCATAACATCAGTTTGGTTAAAGGTGTCTATATCTCAGAGTGACTTAATTGGGGATGCTGCCAGGCAGGGCTTCACATTTCATCATGCAGAGGGATCAATGGCTACTCTTAGCTTGTGGATGGACCAGTCCAAAAAGACTAAAATTCCTCGATTTGCAACTCATCAAATGGGTGTTTCAGGTATATGAAAGAAAAAAATGGATTTATGAATTATATCTAATTTATGCAAAATAAGATAACTTACTTTATCTCAGTAGCAGTAATTATTCATCTCCACCTTTGAAGTACGGAAATAATATTAAAATAAAACTTCTATTTGATATATTGTTTCTATTGTAAAAATTCCATGACTACAAGAGTTAAATAATATTTATTTTCTACATCTATTACAATTAATTTTTATCATTTATTTGATACAGGACAAATTCAATGATTTGGTTTTTCTACTTTAAAATCCTATCGTATAATAAACAGGAGTTATATGCAGTTCCTTTTAAACAAATATTTGTTTCTAAATAGTGGTAGTAATTTATTTTTGCTTAATGACAAAAAAGAAACATTTGAATAAACTTGAGTTTGCAATCAATTTTCAGCACAAAGTGATTTAGTTATCACATAGTAACATATTAAGTATATTGTCTTCTTGTCTTATCTATACAGACGCTCCTTCTATACAGAAGATTAATGCGTCCACAGACCATGCTGGTCTGTTGGCAAGGGATGCAGCGTTCACAGGCCTCGGCTATAAGGGTTCCACGCATTACCCAGCCACCTTTATTTCCCTAACTAATGTTAGGTACCCATTCGAAGCTGGGTGGACTCAGGGACGCCCTAGGCCCCGGGAACATATCCTTGCCTTCACAAGGATTCGAACCCGTGACCATCGGTACGCCAGTCGAGCGCGCATGCCACTCGACCACCGTGCCCCTATATATAAGTATATATAAAATCGGATAAGTTTTTACAGTATTTTCATTTCACATTGCAGGTATGGTGATAAATAATGCGACAAGAGAAATACTTGTTGTGAAAGACAAAAACAGACCAGTGAGTGTAGAAGAGATTCTTTTTTCTCCAATCATTAAATGGTTTTATGTATTTTTGTATTAGGTGACCCTTCAAAACGGCCCCAGACAAATTGTTAACATTTTTTAACAAAAACTTTAAATTTTTTTGAATTTTAAGCTTTTGTCAAGCTTTTCACCCTTAAAAGAAGTGGTAATATTTTAAAATTATTTCTAGTGATGTTATTATTTTGTTTCTTATCAAAAAACAACAATGATTCGTAACATTTTACTTAAAGGCTATTAAATTAACTCTTGTGATGTCATTATTATTGTTTCTTGTGAGCTTAACCTGACACTGAATAGGTGAGTAAAAATAAGAAAACAATATTTGATTGTACATTTTACTATTAGTCCATCTTTTTGTCCAGGGAAGTTATGTCGGGGCCATTTTGTCCGGGGCCCTTCTGTCGGTGAACCTTTGTATTATATCGAAGATTATAAGCAATTTTTTTTTATATGGCATATCAAGCAGACAAAGTTTGCATGCATTCAAAGCATTCATAGTTGAATGATAAAAAACTAATGAATTGTATGATTTTATTGTAATTATTTAGCTGTGTGTACTTTTGAACAGATTTTTAAATTCCAACCGATTGGCACATATAATTTAATAGTGTGTGAAAGTGAGCATAAAATCAAAAAAAAACACCTGAATCTATTTCAAAATTTAAAACATTTTTAAAATTGTTCACTTTTTAATAATTTTAAAAATTAAATTAATTATTTTTACATTTATTTTAATTAATTTAAAATAAAATATAAAAGGCTCCAAATATATCTCTGATTTATAATAGATTCAAGTGTCTAGAGTCCAGGTCATCTCTAGAGGATTAGAGATAGAAAGATATTGGCATCATATAATAGATTCAAGTGTCTAGGTCATCTCTAGAGAGTTAGACATAGAAAGATATTGGCATCAACACTGTTATAGCGTTTTATTTTTCTTCTCTCTGCAGTATCAACTATGGAAGTTTCCAGGGGGCCTCTCTGATCTTGGTGAAGATATTGGTAATAATTAAGATATAATTAAATATAAATAAGATATAGGTAGTTATTTATAAGATATTGGTAATAATTAAGATATAATTATTTATAAATAAGATATAGGTATAAGATATATATATATATATATATATGATAAAGGTAGTTTTTATAAGATATTGTTAATTATTCGTAAGCTAAAGACTATAGGTAAATACAGAATATTAAAGAAATCTACTTTTAAAATATTGGTAGTTATTCATTAGCCATGGGTATTATAAGAAAAAGTAATTATGATCAGATGTATGCAACTATTTACAAGATATAGTGAACTATTTTTAAAATTAAATTAACTATATATAAGATATTGTAATTATTCATAAGATGTAAGTTACTATTTATAAGATATACCAGGTTGGTAATTTTCTTTAATGAAAGAGTTGCTGTATAGAAAATTTAGGTACTACATAAAATATGTGGGTAACTGTTTATAAATTATTTACTTAATTTCTCTATATAAATTCAACATTTTAACACATGAAAAAATCACTCCAGAAGTTGAACCTTAGAAATCAAAACACTGAAGTAAAATATCAATATCTATTTTTAAACTAATTTTAATGGCTTGAAATCAGAAAAACCATAGCACAGAAAACAAGGGTAATAAATAATTATATTTTTTTTAATTTTTAAAATACAAATAATTTAATTAAGACTTTACTATGATCTTTGTTGAGAGAGTTTAAAATTTTAATAATTGACATTTATCTTTGATTCATAGCAACCACTGCAGAGAGGGAGGTGTTTGAGGAGACGGGTGTCAAAACAGGTAGATTGTTTACTCTGTTTGTTATCTGGTCTATTGAATATGTTATTGAGGAGACGGGTGTCAAAACAGGTAGAATGTTCACTCTGTTTGTTATCTGGTCTATTGAATATGTTACATTGTATTAAAAGTTTGGTGCCAGACAAGTTTGTGTGTTGCCTTCATTAGAGTGAACACATCATTTTTTTAATTTTTTTTTGGGGGGGGCGTGGGAGGGGAGGATATGTTGTGGTTGTGGGTGTTCAGTCCAGCATTCTGATATATAATTTAATTTATAATAGCTATACATTGTATTTGAATTTGTTTCTTTTAATCAGTTACATAAATTTTTTTTAAGAACTTAACTGAAATGTTGGTTGTTTTTTTTTCTAATATTTAAAAATAATTCTCTGTACTCATTAAAAAAAATCAATGGCTTAATTTAAATAAAATAGCACAAATGTCACTTTTCTTGTTAGGACCACATTCAGTTACAACTAAATGTGAATTTTCGTTTCCATTTTAATACATTGAAACCACTAAATATCTGAGGCTCCCCTGCCACTTGAGTGTCTGGGTCTCTCAGATATTAAACAGCCTGGAGTCTCTTAAATAAATATAGTCTACAAGTCTACAGCTCTTCCAATGATATAACATCACTTTAAATGCCATCACATATCTGTCAATGTCATCACATATCTGTCAATGTCATCACATATCTGTCAATGTCATCAGATATCTATCAATGTCATCACATATCTATCAATGTCATCACATATCTATCAATGTCATCATATCTCTGTCAATGCCATCACATATCTGTAAACACCATGATATCTCTGGTCATGCCATCCCATTTCTGGCAAGGCCATCACATCTCTGGCCATGCCATCACATTTCTGGCAAGTCCATCACATCTCTGGCCATGCCATCACATTTCTGGCCATGCCATCACATTTCTGGCAAGGCCATTATATTTCTGGCAAGCCCATCACATTTCTGGCAAGGCCATCACATTTCTGGCAAGTCCATCACATTTCTGGCAAGGCCATCGTTTCTCCGCCAATGCCATACTTTTTCTGACAATCCAATCATTTCTCTGGCAATGCCATCACATCTCTTAAAATATGGGATCCTCTATCAGTCGTGTGTGTACCCCGTTAGTTAATTCAGCCAGAGTGACGAAGTGCACAAGTACAACTTCAAATAATGACATACCAGAGTGGAACATTGTCTTGTCTAGTAGACGCTGCTCACACGGGACGTGTTTGCGCCAAGTCCCTTCTATCTGCTCTAGCGGCTTTGATTGATTGACTATGTGGCCAGATTCCGGTTCCATTACAGAAGCCACGCGCCAAATACGAGCTAATATTTGCTCCAAGCAAACTGTACCCGGAAAATGTAAGGGCCCACTTGGATGGCTCACGCTTTTTCCATATACTGGTACCCGCGGGTGTTAAACCTGGCACGTCTCGTTGCCAGATAGTAAACATTGCCAAAGGAATAATATATTTTAGGCCTCGGTTGAATTGTCTTTGCGGTAGTAACCTGGCCAGTGAAGGAAGTACGAGACGTTGCTGTGTCAATAAAATGTTGAGATTGTTTGCCCCTGTCTGGCGCACTGTCTCATCCCCCCCCCTATCTCACTCGTGTCCAGTCTCATACAGGCTAGTAACCTCCCCGAGAGTGGTACAAAATGCCCCTGTGACTAGAACAATATTCCCCGCTTGGGTCTACTCTAATAATTATGGGGTTTAGTAAAATTAGTAAAATATCTCTTTTTAAATATAAACTGGGGTTGTAGTGATTTGTCTTCTATGAATTTAGAGTACAATAGCTCATCAGCAGTAAAACTTGGGGAGAAGTGCATCTCCTCTGTGCTCACTTGAGCATCAAAACGTCTTCCATTTCCAATGGCAAATCAGCACGTGTTTCAGTTTCAGTGACGGAGTACATTAGTAACAAACCTTAGTCAAGTAATAAATGTGGACAGACGACTTCACGGTTTCTACTTTCTAACTTCCATTTCTATGATTTTGTTTAAATATTTTTTGAGGGGCTGGAGAGGAGTGAGCAGTTGCATTAGTGAAATTTAAAAAAAAATTATAATAAAAAATTGTACAAGTGGGCAGGGAAGGGAGAGCAGCTAAGTCATTTAGATGTAAGACATCCTTTCTTAGGTCTGTACAAAATTTATTTATTTATTGTGCGAGGAAAAAAAAATCAACATCGCGTGACGTCATACATGGGCTTGCAAGTGGAAGCGCGGGTGATTCACCAGCCACAGTAACTTAGTACAAGTACAAGTTTGCTCAATATTATTTTCTGGCTAGGGGAAACGGGGAAGACTCCACTGTTAGCAAATATTCAATAGTTGGCAGGGTGTATAGTGGATACTTTAGTCGAGTAGTCATTAGAATAGGACACGAAATATTTCGTCCGTTACCCTGTGATGATTTGAGAGATCTCTTTAGTTACAAAGATGATGAGAAATTTGTGTTTCGGTTATAAAGATGATGTGAGAGATGTCTTTAGAAAATGTGAGAGATGTCTTCAGGGATGATGTGAGAGCTGTCTTTAATTAGAAAGATGATGTGAGAGATATCTTCAGAGATGCTGTGAGAGCTGTCTTTAATTAGAAAGATGATGTGAGAGATGTCTTCAGAGATGCTGTGAGAGCTGTCTTTAATTAGAAAGATGATGTGAGAGATGTCTTTAATTAGAAAGATGATGTGAGAGATGTCTTTAATTAGAAAGATGATGTGAGAGATGTCTTTAATTAGAAAGATGATGTGAGAGATATCTTCAGAGATGATGCGAGAGCTGTCTTTAATTAGAAAGATGATGTGAGAGATATCTTCAGAGATGATGCGAGAGCTGTCTTTAATTAGAAAGATGATGTGAGAGATATCTTCAGAGATGATGCGAGAGCTGTCTTTAATTAGAAAGATGATGTGAGAGATATCTTCAGAGATGATGCGAGAGCTGTCTTTAATTAGAAAGATGATGTGAGAGCTGTCTTTAATTAGAAAGATGATGTGAGAGATGTCTTTAATTAGACAGATGATGTGAGAGATATCTTCAGAGATGATGCGAGAGCTGTCTTTAATTAGAAAGATGATGTGAGAGATGTCTTTAATTAGAAAGATGATGTGAGAGATGTCTTTAATTAGAAAGATGATGTGAGAGATGTCTTTAATTAGAAAGATGATGTGAGAGATATCTTCAGAGATGATGCGAGAGCTGTCTTTAATTAGAAAGATGATGTGAGAGATGTCTTTAATTAGAAAGATGATGTGAGAGATGTCTTTAATTAGAAAGATGATGTGAGAGATATCTTCAGAGATGATGTGAGAGCTGTCTTTAATTAGAAAGATGATGTGAGAGATGTCTTTAATTAGAAAGATGATGTGAGAGATGTCTTTAATTAGAAAGATGATGTGAGAGATATCTTCAGAGATGATGCGAGAGCTGTCTTTAATTAGAAAGATGATGTGAGAGATGTCTTTAATTAGAAAGATGATGTGAGAGATATCTTCAGAGATGATGCGAGAGCTGTCTTTAATTAGAAAGATGATGTGAGAGATATCTTCAGAGATGATGCGAGAGCTGTCTTTAATTAGAAAGATGATGTGAGAGATGTCTTTAATTAGAAAGATGATGTGAGAGATATCTTCAGAGATGATGCGAGAGCTGTCTTTAATTAGAAAGATGATGTGAGAGATATCTTCAGAGATGATGCGAGAGATGTCTTTAATTAGAAAGATGATGTGAGAGATATCTTCAGAGATGATGTGAGAGATGTCTTTAATTAGAAAGATGATGTGAGAGATGTCTTTAATTAGAAAGATGATGTGAGAGATGTCTTTAATTAGAAAGATGATGTGAGAGATATCTTCAGAGATGATGCGAGAGCTGTCTTTAATTAGAAAGATGATGTGAGAGATATCTTCAGAGATGATGCGAGAGCTGTCTTTAATTAGAAAGACGATGTGAGAGATATCTTCAGAGATGATGCGAGAGCTGTCATTAATTAGAAAGATGATGTGAGAGCTGTCTTTAATTAGAAAGATGATGTGAGAGATGTCTTTAATTAGAAAGATGATGTGAGAGATATCTTCAGAGATGATGCGAGAGCTGTCTTTAATTAGAAAGATGATGTGAGAGATATCTTCAGAGATGATGTGAGAGATGTCTTTAATTAGAAAGATGATGTGAGAGATGTCTTTAATTAGAAAGATGATGTGAGAGATGTCTTTAATTAGAAAGATGATGTGAGAGATATCTTCAGAGATGATGTGAGAGATGTCTTTAATTAGAAAGATGATGTGAGAGATGTCTTTAATTAGAAAGATGATGTGAGAGATGTCTTTAATTAGAAAGATGATGTGAGAGATATCTTCAGAGATGATGCGAGAGCTGTCTTTAATTAGAAAGATGATGTGAGAGCTGTCTTTAATTAGAAAGATGATGTGAGAGATGTCTTTAATTAGAAAGATGATGTGAGAGATGTCTTTAATTAGAAAGATGATGTGAGAGATATCTTCAGAGATGATGCGAGAGCTGTCTTTAATTAGAAAGATGATGTGAGAGATATCTTCAGAGATGATGTGAGAGCTGTCTTTAATTAGAAAGATGATGTGAGAGATATCTTCAGAGATGATGCGAGAGCTGTCTTTAATTAGAAAGATGATGCGAGAGATATCTTCAGAGATGCTGTGAGAGCTGTCTTTAATTAGAAAGATGATGTGAGAGATATCTTCAGAGATGATGTGAGAGCTGTCTTTAATTAGAAAGATGATGTGAGCGATGTCTTTAATTTGAAAGATGATGTGAGCGATGTCTTTAATTAGAAAGATGTGAGAGATGTTTTTAATTAGAACGATGATGTGAGAGATATCTTCAGAGATGATGTGAGAGATGTCTTTAATTAGAAAGATGATGTGAGAGATGTCTTTAATTAGAAAGATGATGTGAGAGATGTCTTTAATTAGAAAGATGATGTGAGAGATATCTTCAGAGATGATGCGAGAGCTGTCTTTAATTAGAAAGATGATGTGAGAGCTGTCTTTAATTAGAAAGATGATGTGAGAGATGTCTTTAATTAGAAAGATGATGTGAGAGATATCTTCAGAGATGATGTGAGAGATGTCTTTAATTAGAAAGATGATGTGAGAGATATCTTCAGAGATGATGCGAGAGCTGTCTTTAATTAGAAAGATGATGTGAGAGATATCTTCAGAGATGATGTGAGAGATGTCTTTAATTAGAAAGATGATGTGAGAGATGTCTTTAATTAGAAAGATGATGTGAGAGATGTCTTCAATTAGAAAGATGATGTGAGAGATATCTTCAGAGATGATGCGAGAGCTGTCTTTAATTAGAAAGATGATGTGAGAGATATCTTCAGAGATGAATCGAGAGATGTCTTTAATTAGAAAGATGATGTGAGAGATATCTTCAGAGATGCTGTGAGAGCTGTCTTTAATTAGAAAGATGATGTGAGAGATATCTTCAGAGATGATGTGAGAGCTGTCTTTAATTAGAAAGATGATGTGAGTGATGTCTTTAATTAGAAAGATGATGTGAGCGATGTCTTTAATTAGAAAGATGATGTGAGAGATATCTTCAGAGATGATGTGAGAGCTGTCTTTAATTAGAAAGATGATGTGAGAGATATCTTCAGAGATGATGCGAGAGCTGTCTTTAATTAGAAAGATGATGTGAGAGATATCTTCAGAGATGATGCGAGAGCTGTCTTTAATTAGAAAGATGATGTGAGAGCTGTCTTTAATTAGAAAGATGATGTGAGAGATGTCTTTAATTAGAAAGATGATGTGAGAGATATCTTCAGAGATGATGCGAGAGCTGTCTTTAATTAGAAAGAAGATGTGAGAGATATCTTCAGAGATGATGCGAGAGCTGTCTTTAATTAGAAAGATGATGTGAGAGATATCTTCAGAGATGATGTGAGAGATGTCTTTAATTAGAAAGATGATGTGAGAGATGTCTTTAATTAGAAAGATGATGTGAGAGATATCTTCAGAGATGATGCGAGAGCTGTCTTTAATTAGAAAGATGATGTTAGAGATATCTTCAGAGATGATGCGAGAGATGTCTTTAATTAGAAAGATGATGTGAGAGATAATTTCAGAGATGATGTGAGAGCTGTCTTTAATTAGAAAGATGATGTGAGCGATGTCTTTAATTAGAAAGATGATGTGAGCGATGTCTTTAATTAGAAAGATGATGTGAGCGATGTCTTTAATTAGAAAGATGATGTGAGAGATGTTTTTAATTAGAAAGATGATGTGAGCGATGTCTTTAATTAGAAAGATGATGTGAGAGATGTCTTTAATTAGAAAGATGATGTGAGAGATGTCTTTAATTAGAAAGATGATGTGAGAGATGTCTTAAGTTAGAAAGATGATGTGAGAGATGTCTTAAGTTAGAAAGATGATGTGAGAGATGTCTTTAATTAGAAAGATGATGTGAGAGATGTCTTAAGTTAGAAAGATGATGTGAGAGATGTCTTTAATTAGAAAGATGATGTGAGAGATGTCTTTAAGTTAGAAAGATGATGTGAGAGATGTCTTTAATTAGAAAGATGATGTGAGAGATGTCTTTAATTAGAAAGATGATGTGAGAGATATCTTCAGAGATGATGCGAGAGCTGTCTTTAATTAGAAAGATGATGTGAGAGATATCTTCAGAGATGATGCGAGAGATGTCTTTAATTAGAAAGATGATGTGAGAGATATCTTCAGAGATTATGTGAGAGATATCTTCAGAGATGATGTGAGAGATGTCTTCAGAGATGATGTGAGAGATATCTTCAGAGATGATGCGAGAGATGTCTTTAATTAGAAAGATGATGTGAGAGATATCTTCAGAGATGATGTGAGAGATGTCTTTAATTAGAAAGATGATGTGAGAGATGTCTTTAATTAGAAAGATGATGTGAGAGATGTCTTTAATTAGAAAGATGATGTGAGAGATATCTTCAGAGATGATGCGAGAGATGTCTTTAATTAGAAAGATGATGTGAGAGATATCTTCAGAGATGATGCGAGAGATGTCTTTAATTAGAAAGATGATGTGAGAGATATCTTCAGAGATGATGTGAGAGATGTCTTTAATTAGAAAGATGATGTGAGAGATATCTTCAGAGATGATGTGAGAGATGTCTTTAATTAGAAAGATGATGTGAGAGATGTCTTTAATTAGAAAGATGATGTGAGAGATGTCTTTAATTAGAAAGATGATGTGAGAGATATCTTCAGAGATGATGCGAGAGCTGTCTTTAATTAGAAAGATGATGTGAGAGATATCTTCAGAGATGATGCGAGAGATGTCTTTAATTAGAAAGATGATGTGAGAGATATCTTCAGAGATGCTGTGAGAGCTGTCTTTAATTAGAAAGATGATGTGAGAGATATCTTCAGAGATGATGTGAGAGCTGTCTTTAATTAGAAAGATGATGTGAGCGATGTCTTTAATTAGAAAGATGATGTGAGCGATGTCTTTAATTAGAAAGATGATGTGAGAGATGTTTTTAATTAGAAAGATGATGTGAGCGATGTCTTTAATTAGAAAGATGATGTGAGAGATGTCTTTAATTAGAAAGATGATGTGAGAGATGTCTTTAATTAGAAAGATGATGTGAGATATGTCTTAAGTTAGAAAGGTGATGTGAGAGATGTCTTAAGTTAGAAAGATGATGTGAGAGATGTCTTTAATTAGAAAGATGATGTGAGAGATGTCTTAAGTAGAAAGATGATGTGAGAGATGTCTTTACTTTAATTAGAAAGATGATGTGAGAGATGTCTTTAATTAGAAAGATGATGTGAGAGATGTCTTTAATTAGAAAGATGATGTGAGAGATATCTTCAGAGATGATGTGAGAGCTGTCTTTAATTAGAAAGATGATGTGAGAGATATCTTCAGAGATGATGTGAGAGATGTCTTCAGAGATGATGTGAGAGATATCTTCAGAGATGATGCGAGAGATGTCTTTAATTAGAAAGATGATGTGAGAGATATCTTCAGAGATGATGTGAGAGATGTCTTTAATTAGAAAGATGATGTGAGAGATGTCTTTAATTAGAAAGATGATGTGAGAGATGTCTTTAATTAGAAAGATGATGTGAGAGTTGTCTTAAGTTAGAAAGATGATGTGAGAGATTTCTTTAGTTATAACGATTTTGTGAGAGATGTCTTAAGTTATAAAGATGCTGTGGAAGAGGTCTTTGTTGAATCATCGATCAAACAGAGACAATTAGACAAATACTTTTGGAGTGACTGTGAACTTCGATTCTACGCAGCTAAGACCGGGCTCTGAATAAACTAACTAACCCCTGTCCTGTGTTTATACAACTCTTGAGTTTATATTTTAATATCTTGTGTTTTTTTTTCCAATTCAGAATTCCAGTCAGTTCTCGCCTTTAGGCAACAACACAACAGCCCTGGGGCCTTTGGTAGATCTGACCTCTACGTTATATGCAGGTAGGTACTGTCAGATTTTTATTGATTGGAAGTTAACAATACTATTCATATGGTTAATTTCGTGCACCAATTGTATAAGAAATGTCATCAGAACCAAAGCATTTAACTATTTAACCCAGTGGTTCTTAACCTTTTGGGGTCCATGCACCCCTTCAGATGCCCAAAAAAGTTCATGCATCCCCTCGTGAAACTTGCAGAAAATGCATAATAAACTGTGTTTATTTTAGGAACCCACATAACAGTTTTGACAGTAGGCAACAAGAAATTTAGTGAGAGATATGCTGCTTCTTATGATCAATTAGCTATTTAAATATGGGGACTGTTTTAGACAAAGCAACTCTCACGTCATCCTCTGCATTCAACTTATTCCTTTCCTTGGTTTTAATCGTCAAAGGTGTGGAGAATCCTGCTTCACAGAGATAGTTTGTGGCAAATGGAAGGAGAGTCAGTAGTGCCCTCTTGGCTAGTTGTGGGTAGTAATCTAGCTGGGCGCAACAAAATTCAATCAAGGCATTGTAACTGAAGGCACTCCTCAGTATTTCTCTGGTTCTCAAATCAATCAGGTCATCTTTAGCAAGGTCACTGTCATCAATGTTGTCCAAGTCACAGAGAAAAGCATTGCGAATCCAAAGGTATTTTCTAGCAATTTCTTGACAGAAATACCCATCAAAGGAACTTTGCAATGTTGAAAGGTGAGATGTGTTCAACGCATTCAAGATGGAGAAGATGTCAGAATTTGGACAGTCAAACTTGTCAGCAAGGTCACTCTCTTTTTCTCACAAGAAAATGACAAGCCCTACTCTTAGTTCTACTAACCAAGAAAGTATCCGTCCCCTGGACAACCAGCGCACCTCAGTGTGGTAGAGCAGAACTTCATGCTCAGAGCCCACCTCCTGACAGAACAACTTGAAGAGGCAGTGGTTCAAGGCATGTGAGCGGATAAAATTTACAACTTGGACTGCTGTAGAAAGAACTGACTTCAAGGTTGGAGGTAGAGTTTTTCATGCCAGGGCCTGACGATGAAGGATACAGTGGTTAATGACAATATCTGGAACTTCTTTCTTTACCAGTGCTGAAAATCCTGACTTATTACCAAACATGGAGGGAGCACCATCTGTGCAAATTGAAGAAATTCTTGAAGTCAAACTGCTTTTCAGTGAAGAATGCCCTGACTAGCTGCAGCACATCAGCAGCTTTGGTAGTACCAGGAGTTGCTTACAAAAGTGAAATTCCTCCTTCAGCAATCCACTGTGAACATATCTCACAAATACAAGAATCTGACTGCATGGTGCTACATCAGTGGATTCATCCAGCTGCATGCTAAATGGAAAAATACTGCTTCTCATCTCGAACAAGACTTGATCTAGAATGTCTGCAGCCATGTCACTAATCCTGGAATGAATAGTGTCATTGGACAAAGGGACTTTCTCAACCTGGTTCCTTTGCTGGTGACCTCACATCAGTTCCACCATCTCCAGAGCACAAAGCTTCAACAAAGTTTCTTCAATGGTGTGGGGTTTCTTGTTCTTTGCAATAAGATATGCAACCTTGAATGATGCCTCCAGTGCAGGTTTCTGTGACAAAGAAAATCCAAGCTTGGGCAAGTTACCTGAAGTCAAGAAGCAAGCTCTCTTCTGCTTGAAGACCTCAACACTGTCCTTGAAATTGGATGGATCGACTGTCTCCAAGTGCTCTCGGAGTCTAACAGGCTTCGTGTTGTCATTGCACAGGATTTTTCCACAGAGGAAGCACTGAGGCTTTTGTGTTCCATCTCTCTCTTTTTTTTATTTATTATTAATTTTGAGGGGGTGATGACAGTCGGAAAGTCCTACCGGTCACAGGCAAATTTTTAACTGACGAAGTTGATGTTTTTAATGACCGGTAATGGATGCTCAACTCAAGATTTTAGGTTTCAATGACGAATAATGGCTTACAATTAATGTTTTAAAGACCTTTGAAGCGTTCTGAGCAATAAAGTGAAGGCAAAAAAATTCCAACGTTTACATCAGCTCAAAACAGTGAAGAGGGTCACTGAAGCCATATATCTGACGAAAAAATTAAATTATTTTTAGATAACTGTGACTGTGACGTAAAACACGAAATTCTGAGGAACACGTAGAGCGAACCGTTCATTTTGAGAGAAAAAAAAATTCCGCCAATTTTCGACATGCGCAGAACGATGCGTGAACCTATCAAAAAGGTTGTATATAGGCACCCTTTGACGCGGCATGCCGTGCTTATGGTTTACATTTTACATTATCGGATTATCAGTTTTTCTTTATTTATTTTCCTTCTTCTTTTTTTTTCTCCTCTTTTTTTTCCCCTTCTTAATCGTTCATGCACCCCCTGGAACCTGCTCGTGCACCCCTTGGGGGTGTATGCACCACTGGTTAGGAACCCCTGTAATTAACCTAACATTTCAGAGTTTTAATTGCTCTTTTTTTTTAAAGATAATTTCTGTTTGTTTTAAAGGTTAAAACCCCTAACCTTTGACCTCCATCCCTGTGAGGAAGAGATCGCTGCGTGCCGATGGATGCCAGTGGATCAACTGAAGACCGAAGTCCAAGCTACGTCACTGACCCACACCATGGCCGAGTTGGCCATTCAAGGCCTGGAGCACGGCTTTAGTCACGTGGACATCATCTCTTACCAGATGTCTTCCATTTACAAAGGAGTCACATTTCACATCTTTCACCGAGATTGGAAATAAAACGGCGCGTTCAAAGTATTATATTGTGTTTCTTCCTATATCTACACTATTAATTAAAAAGGGAAGCCGGTTCTTTGTATACATGTATTTAGAAACAGATTTACCATTTTTATAATTGTGGAGTTAAATCTTATCATGAATGAATAGATACTCTTGGTGATTTCTGTGATATTTGTAAGCATTTTAAAACTGTTATGTCACCTTAAGTTATTGTTATTTTGGGAAAATGTGGCCTAGCCGAAACCAGCATTCAACATAGCAATTTGAGAATCCTGGGTTCTTAACTATTTTTCACCACGTCATATACCAAATAAAGCTATTAAGGGGATACAACGTGAAAACTGTTCAATGCTTTTATTCTGTTATCCCCCTTTTCATATTATTCGACTAAGAGGGTTGGGAAAAGCAGTTTTGGATTCAACCTTTTACAAGAGACTCACAGTCAAACCATATACATTTGACCACAGAAATAAATTTCAAAATGAATCAATATAAATTAAATATATATATTCATTCGTTGTTGATGACTTTTTTTGTCTTCCTGGGTATTCTACCCTCTGATGAGCTTGTTGATGCTACACTACTTTAACACAGAGTAAGATTTCTCATGTGCTCAGTCACAAATTGAATTTAAACACACCCACACAAAAAACTCGAAGTTCGTATTGCGTCAATGAATCGTGTTGGCTTCACGTTATTAGTTACACAAGACTCTGTCGCTGTGTTTCTCACGCGCATTTCGTGATGACGTTTAAAATTTAAACTTTGGCTCTCCGTTGTTGAAGAATTGAGGAAAAGGGGAAACAAATCAAACACCTTAAAACTTTGGCGGTAACTGACGTGAGCAGCAATGAACCTCGTGATGCTCATACTCATAGCACAAAATCCAATATCATTACTGTAGACTGCTGTCGTAGTCATTGTAACAAATAATTACATAATTAGAAACAGCATATAATTTTATTTCATTCCACTGCTTCGTTGTTTCATGTTGATGACTCTATATTTTTTTTCTTTCTTTTTTTTTAAATGTCTTACTCTCTGAAAGTTTGAAAACATTTTCATGACGTCATCAGCCTAAGTCGGATACCCAGTGCTCAACTTGTAAACGTTTAAATTTTGTGTGTCTTTTTGTTTTGTTTACCGGACTCGGCACCCCTTGCACCCCTCCGTAGGACCTACCTGTGTACCACCCCTCTCTCTCTCTCTCTTTCTCTCTCTCTCTCTCTCTCTCTCTCTCTCTCTCTCTGTGGCGAGTACACCGGCCATACAATAAACGTGGCCAGCTAATATTAAAAAAACATCCAACTCGCGATTGTGTAGTCTGCCCGATGGACGTTTATAAACCCTTAAAAGTTATCTTCGTCCTCCACGCGCCTACCCCAATCACAGCCTCGTTATCGTTGTGGGGTCAAGGGAGGAGAAATCCCTCACCTCCCTTCCCCCTTTCCGCCCCATTAATTCTGTCGTAAACATTTTTCTTGAGAGAGACATATAGAATCGAAAAGATGAGTGCATATATTGTTGAGATTATTCAGACCACAAGCCATTCTATAAGTTTATAAACTCCGTTGATGACGTCACTCATGCGTTGTTTGGAAGCACTTCATAAAAATGAAAAGAAAAAAAGTACCCCACCCCCCCCTGAAAAAAAAAGGAAACAAGAAATTTATTATTTTTTTTTAAATTTAATGCAGCAATTAAACAGTATTTCTGTGAATTTTGAAGTCAAAGTTCCGCTGAAGATATAATATTTTTTCCCTAATTATCTAACAGGACATGTGAATGTGAGCACTCACAGCTCCTCTCCCATTCACCCGGACCCTCTCTCCTACACCCGCCCCCCCCCCGCCTTCCAAGCCGGGGTTAGCACTCACAGCTGATCCAAGTCACCACCACCCTTTTCTCCCAAACCCCCACCCCAGTCCCTGGCCAACACTCACAGCCCGGTCAGTTGAGGCTGTAAATGCTAATGTTATTACAAACTAATGATCAACAAATTCCATTATAAGGTTCTCATCTTGGAGATGGAATCCGTGGGTAGGTGCGAGGTCTAGACCCCCATGTGGTGGATGTCTTTCAGTCGGCCAATTAGGTTTCCTCGTCCGGAGTCAGCCATCGCGGTGTTTAGAGGCAGGCGGCAAGGACGGACGGCGGTAATTGATGCCGGGGCGCGGGGTTTCTTACCTGGGGCGTGGTGGGGTTGTGGTCGAGACCTGTGGTGTGGGGGTGGAGACGTAGAGGTGACCCTCGACAATGGTGAAACGGGGAGTACATGGGAGCTTTCTACTAGACGTTGGTGAACTGAGACCTCAACGTTGTCCAGACATTAGTGAGGCAGAGGTATCGTCTGAACCCCAGTGAAACTGAAATCTCGTGGCGTTGACCACGCGTGAGTTTGAGTGAGATCTCAGCGTCACACATGCATCGTAGAAGCTGAGACTCTGAAGCTGCCTCGACATCGGTCGAAAATAAAGGGGCATCAGTGTGGCTCAGACGTCGCGCTGTCGTCGGCCAAGCTGAACGAACGCAGCGCCTGGAGCAACGGGGTTGCCGAGACCGCGCTGTGCCTGCGACTCCGGGGATGGTGAAACACCGGAGAGGCGGAAACATCCGAATGGCTGAGCCGCTGGCTGGTCATAGGCGCAGCGGAAACGTCCGTCTGGCTGAGACAGCGGTGCAGCCTCAGGCAGGGTGCCGCGGTGACATCCTCTGGGCTCGGGCACTGGTAAGGTATCGCCGTCGCGGAGACGTCGGTGAGGCTGGACGTTTGCTGGGTCACCGGGAAAGCTGAGACGTCTGTGAGGCTGAGGCACCGGTGAGGCCGAGACACGGGCGTCACCGCGACATCGGCGTGGCTGAAGCAGTGGTGGGAGACGGGCATGGCCGCGATGGCGCTGAGGCTGCGGCGTCGGAGGTGAGCGAACGGTGGCGTGGCTGAGACGTCGTTGTAGCTGATACAC
Organism: Ampullaceana balthica; assembly: GCA_944989445.1. Taxonomy (NCBI): domain Eukaryota; kingdom Metazoa; phylum Mollusca; class Gastropoda; family Lymnaeidae; genus Ampullaceana; species Ampullaceana balthica. Next base: position 73,731 of record CALYLW010000917.1, read on the forward strand.
CGTCTTACTAGAGACATCGGCTTCAGACTTTTAGCGAATTTGCTACGAGTGTGTCAATGTAAGAACCTGAATCAAGTCAAGTGCGGTTCAAAGCAACATCCGCATCTAGTCGATTGTGGCGTGCTTTTGGCACTGAAAATATTTTTAAAATATATATTTATGTTATTTTTTATATATAGACTTTTTTTTAAATTCGTACTGGTATTATTTAGTACTTTTGTCTACATAAAGTGTTTAAACATGGAATAAAGATGTGACGTCACATTTCTTAAACACCTCCCTCCCCCTCGTCACACATCGTCACAAATCCATGAACTTTAGGCGCGTGACGTCTGTTATGAACGGCCCCGCGGGGATAAAAAACACTTTTCTTATTCCGTATGCAAGAACAAACACATACAAGTTCTCGTACTTCCTGTTAGGATTTCGGGCGTGGGATGGATTGCCTGTTCAAACCAGGAAAACCAACACTTTACTTTATCAACATTTGAAACTCTAATAAAAATGAAAGAATAGACATAAACCATTGATAAACGGGGGACGCACAAATCTTTCGTATAGATGGACCGTATGTAAAAGATAAGTATTACGTATGTGATCCCCCATTCCGTGACTAACTTAGAGAAATACCCCATAGGGTCAACATACCTCTAATGATTCTTCTCGGTAACTGATAAAAAATATTCACTTTCATGTATTCACTTCATATGCGGTTGTAAGCGCTTCAATTTAATTCGATTTTAAATTATTTTTAAAAATAAATTTTGCCCTGACCTGTGAAAAAAGTCGAAGAAATAATCATGACTATTTATTTAAATTACGAACGATATTTACAGCCTTTAGTTTTAGTGCTCCGACTTTGAATTATATATGACGTTGAAGTAAGAGGCATAGTTCCCCAACAGTAATAACATTCGAAGGGGGGGGGAACTGTTTTATAAGTAGGTTTTGTAAGTGATAAACAAATATTTACATTTAAAATTTATACACAAAAAAGCGGAAACGACTCCATCTTTTTTAATATCTCAAGGAACATAACTCTTCCGCACATACTTTGCCAGGTTTCATCAAAGGCATTAATAAAAGCCAGATTAGGCTGCATTCATTAAAATCTAATAATGTAGAGAGAGAGAGAATAGCAATATTTTTAACCTCGCACGAAGCTAAGGCCTAGTTTCACCCTGACCTTTTGATGGATTGACTTCATACATCGTTGTGTGCATGGACTCTTTTTTTAACGTAAAATATATTTAGTCTACGATCCTCCATTTAGGATAAGTCAATTGTTTGCGATTGTGCCAACAATATATAAATATTGAGGGTCTGTTAATCTTTAATCTAAAAAAATTATTGCCATAAATTATTACAATTACACAATGCATTAACTTATTAGTATATATGTATTTTAAGAAATTTAAAAACATAACAGCTGCAGCTAGCAGGCGAGTGTGATTGTTTAATGCGCAGGGAAAATATTATATTAATTTATTATTTATCTTTCTTTAGCAAATTATGAATTATATAGTATTTATTTATTTATTTTGGGTTGTGTCAGTGAGAAATTAAAAATGATGTTTGACAAAATATTAGGGGTTTGTGTGAAGAGACAACTCGTGTCTTAAATGTGCATGGATGAGAAATTATTATAGAGATGATAATAACAAATAACCTATAGTTCAGTTTAATTACGTCAATAATACTAAACAAGTGTGTATTGTTTTAGATATACATGTGTATTATTAAAATAACAGGGAAATAACCAACAAGTGAATTTCTACAAGTAACCTATGATTTATACTCACTCAATAGGTCTAAAAAAATTACTTACATTCAAGTAACCAATAATTTTTACTCACTCTATGGGTCTAAAAAAATTCTTGGATTCAAGTAGCCAATTACGTATGTAGCGTAGGAAAGATGTTACGTGCAAACAACCAATCATAATCATATGTATACTGCATTGGTGTATAAATAGTATGTGAGTGCTAGTAATCAAGTTATGTTTAATTACAATTAAATTACTTGGCTAATACTAACTGATTTATTAATAATTCTTATTCAATTCAAGGTATTTCAAAGATTTGAAAGTGAAAGAAAAAAGGTAACATAAGTAAGTCGGAAAGATATGTTATTTGTTGATAAGAGGAAGTCAAAATTAACAAGTTGATTCCTTCCCTTCTCTCCATCGCTTCACATCAACTTGTACATGTACGCTGCTGGGTATCAGCATTGCCAGACCACTGGCCCGAGGTAAACCATCGGTGTTAAATAAGCAACGTCCGGGGTACGGCAAGTACTCACAGAGCCACACGGGGTCGAACCCCCCACCGGGGTGGCGCGTGTGGGGGTGTGTGCCGCCACCAGGAAGACATGCGTGTGGGTGGGAGGGGGGGAGTGTGCCGCCCACCGGATGGCTCGCGCGTGAAGGTGCCGCCGGCAATTAATCTTGATTTGTGTTCAATCTGTGAGATGGGCCAGATAAGAACGGGGTCTGGTAAACTTCATTCTTCTGCCTGGGTTGTGTTTTGGGGGGGGGGCAGGGGAGGTAACAAGATGAAGGTGTAGAGTGGAGACAAGGGCTACAAGGGTCTTGAAGTTGCAAATAGTTCGTTGATTCTTTTGTTTGATTATAATAACGTAATACTCATCCCCGAATTTCAAATATTGTTCTAACAAGGAAAATAGTTTGGTACACAGTACACACTCTTTTGTTTTCTTATGTAAAATTAACTGAACAGTATCCCTACTTGGAATGGCTCAGTTTGAATTTATCCTTACCTAGTGAAAGTTTTGAAGTGCGTTTCTCCTAAAATTCATTAAGATAAGATGGAGTGTGGTTGTACCCAGAGCTGTCTTTACACCATTCTGGGCCCCCGGGGCAAGAAAGAAATAGTGTTGGGCCCCTGGGCAAAGAAAGAGTGAGGCCTCCACCTCCCCCCCTTTCCGACAGGAATAAGAAATTAATAAATAAATAAACATAATATAAATAAATAAACATATTACCATGGGGCCCCTATGCTCGTGGGCCCCCGGGAAAATGCCCAACGGGCCTATCAGTTAAGACGGCCCTGGTTGTACCCAACGTGGAAGAAATTGCAATGTATTACCATTGAGAAGGTAAGGGGAGTATAGTGCAATGCACTGCCTTTGGGCGAGTAAGAGGGGAAGATATATTTTAAAAATTATCCACCCCTTCCTCCATCGAATGTTATCAACACCAAACCACCACAGAAAATCACATTATGTAAGTCTTCGTGCAAGTCTTCCATATTTCTCACCTGTGGTGCGCGTGACCATATGCGGAACCCCGAGTTAGAACTGACAATAAATCCCCTCAGAAGGTATAAAATTTGCCATCCACTGTCAACCAGACGATTTTTTTATTGTTTTCTCCCTCACTTCTTTAATGAAATCCAATCCCCATTATATCGTTTAACATAGTGTCCATTCTAAAGTTAATTTCGGCGCCCTATGCCGTTGGTGCCAGAAGTGAGTGACTCTACCCTCCCTCCTTCCCACAGCCCAGACCTCACCCCTTCCATAGTGTAATCTCCCTATAAAGCCACCTTCACCCCTCCACACCTGTTTTCCACTATAACAAGTTATCTGTTCTCCCGCGACCCCTTCTCTCACCCGCCACCCTCCTTTTCATATTCAGATTCCGTCCTCTCCATAAATCTGACCGAGACGCCCGTTTACTCACTATGTCATGATGATAGTTATCTGTCCCACTGTCGTCACTTGGTATCTTTATTACAGTTTTACCCCTCTGGACTCGCATGTTATCACAGCCCGATTTGGAACAATGGAACCCTTTTTTAATTTTCTTTTTGCGATAGTCGAGGCGTAGGTCTTTCCTGTGATATTACGCCGCCAGCGCTGACCCTTGGGGTCAACCGAGAGCAAGGAATCATCAGTTGATCAAAGGGGGGTTACTGGGACAAACTCGGTCTGCAGACTGGAAGTCTATTTTAGAGTCAGCGTCCTAACAAACTCTGTCTAGAGGCAGCGCTCTAACAAGATTGGTCTAGACTGGAAGTATATTTCAGAGGCAGCGCTCTAACAAGATTGGTCTAGACTGGAAGTATATTTCAGAGGCAGCGCTCTAACAAGATTGGTCTAGACTGAAAGTATATTTCAAAGGCAGCGCTCTAACAAGATTGGTCTAGACTGGAAGTTTATTTCAGAGGCAGCGCTCTAACAAGATTGGTCTAGACTGGACGTATATTTCAGAGGCAGCGTTTTAACAAGATTGGTCTAGACTGGAGGCATATTTCAGAAGCAGCGCTCTAGCAAGATTGGTCTAGACTGGAAGTATTATTGTCTTAAAGGCAGTGGCGTTATCGTTAAACCAAAATTGTGTAATCGAAGTCGTATTCTTATAAAAGCATTTTGGTTTCTTGACAGGATAGAGGCACGAAATTAAAATTTTGACATTGCATTAGTGCCTTGAGATACTAAATTAATTCGCTCTGCAGTCGCGTTCGTATCTCACATTTTTCGTAATTCAAGTCCACTTTTATATGAAAATTGCCTAATTTATTCCAAACCATACGAAAACACCACTTTTATGCAATAATAAAACTAAAAACACTACATTTAAACAGTAGTGCATGCAGTATCAATCTACGGTACATCAAACCATTAATGAGAAATTTTATATATTACAGAAACTGTAAAATAATGTTTACAGAAATTTTTTTTTAAAAAGTATCATTAGTAGCGAGTATAACTAAAATGCATAAGCTTAGCTTTGGAATGAGGCGATGTGCGATGGTGAGAGTTGTGGTAGAGGCGGGGGAAAGACGGCAGAAACGATGAAGTGTCAGAGAACGAGCACTTACTGTAACAAGCACTTGACATTCAAAAATGGCAGAAAACAATTGACTTAATTGAGGAAGAACATTAAAACATGTCATAAAATTTTAACACTAATTTTTACCCAAAAATACACATTTAAATATATTTTTTTTTCTAATTCTTTCGAAATACTTTTTTTTTCGAAACTTTGGCGCCGAGATATCTTTTCGTAATACAGTGGTACCTTGAGATACGAGTGCCTTGACATACGAGTTATTTGAGATACGAGCCGTCTAGCAAGCGAAGTTTGGTTTTGAAAAACGAGCGAAATTTGAGAAACGAGCACTCTCAGGAACTGACGACCGATGAATTACATGAGTTACAGTTGCAGCAACATTCGGGGGTTCTGTAAGAAATTCGTTTTGAGGAAAAGCCAGATGTGGAGGAGGTTATCTCTATAAGTGAGATAAAAGAGATCTTGGGAATATGGGAGAGAGTTTCACAGTTCGTGGAAAAGAAACACCCCGAAAAAGTTGCAACTGGTCGTGCATCGGAGCTATTTAATGACACTTGCCTAACTCATTTCCGCAGCATTCTGAAAGGGAGGAAGAAACAAACCTCCTTGGACAGTTGTTTTTTTGGTGGGGTTTTTTGTGTGTTTTTTTTCTTAATCCGGCGAAAAAGGCAAAAAACCGTGAAGAGAAAAGCAGTGACTAAAATTAAGCATACAGTAGCATTTATGTTGTGTGTAGGTTACATTTAAGTGACCAAAATACAAATATGTATGTACACTTTATGAAACCAGTTGATTTTTTTTTGCTTTACATTCTCTTTTATTATGTTTTTATACCATATTTGTCATTTATAAATACATTTTTCTTATTCAAAAACACTTTAAAAAACAATTAGGGGTAGCAAATGTTTGGGGCTGGAACTGATTAATGGCATTTTAATTAATTTCAATGGTGAAAATTGCTTTAAGACAAGAGCAAATTGACATACGAGCAAGGTTACGGAACGAATTAAACTCGTATCTCGAGGTACCACTGTATAACTTTTTAAACTTAAACTAATTTTTATGAAAACCTAATAAAAATTTCACCTTCTAAACCTTATGTAACTACGGCGCGGAGACCTTGTATTGTATTTTATGTTTTATTTGGTATTAAGTGGTGTAAAAAAACTTGCAATCTATTTTCGTATCTCAATTTTTTTCTTATGATAAAGAATTCGTTTTTTTAAGGATCTACTGTACTTATACGTTTGTGTGCGTATCACCCCCAAATATGTCATCGTATCGCTTATAAATCAGAGTTTTTTTGTTTTTTTTAAAAACAACTTTTCAGACGATCTGAAAAATCTGCGTAATGGCGTCGTTAATGAAGCCTGCTAAGTCAAGCCGGGACAATGCAGTTTTATCCAACTCGGCCGACCTGTTGTAAGTTAGTTATCAGCTACGGACATTTTTTTCCTTTCTGGGGATGTGTGTGTGTGTGGGGGGGGGGTCTGGCTGGAGTGGTGGGATGGATGGTTTGCCATGATGTCATAACACGGGTCAGCGGCCAGTCAAAATAATTTCCCAGCGTTGACAGAAACGTTCACGATCTTAGGGACTTTGCTTTTGACGGCCACTTGCACGTGCGGCTGTGAGCGTTCAGGTTGTCGCAGCGCCCTCGCCCAGTGCTTGACAAACACGTACCACAAGGTTAAAAAAAACAGTGGGGACTAGTGGGGAGGGCTGAGGACAAATATGGTTTTTGTTACCTGTAGAGATAAGTCCACCTTCTTTTCGAATAGATACTTGAGTGTGGGGATTTTTTTACAAAAAAAAATTATACTCGTAAATGGGATCGGAATATATAGTTTCAGAGTTTCATTTTTAAAGGTCTATATGTTAAATTTCTGCTGACTACGTGAAGCTTCATAGAGTTTTATCTTTAAAGTATCTGGTGGCAGCACAAACTTGAATAAGTAAATTAAGATAATAATATATGTTGTTTGTTTGTTGTTGTTTTTTTTAATAAAAATTATTCTAGAAAATGACATTTTAGTTATTAACCTTTCTGTAAATTTGCTTTTCTATTTTTTTTCTCTTGTAAATTATAAATTTTATTAGGGGAATTCGAAAATGAAATTTTGCTTGGATGCATAAATGACTTTTGTAGGGAGAGAATAAAATAATACTTCGATAACGGTTCACATAGTAATTTGTTTTTAAATTGCTGTTCTTAATAATTAAAAAAAATAATTAAAAATCAAAGCCAGACATTTTTAAATCCTTTATAATAACTCGTGGTGTCTGAACCCTTGCTTGCTTGATTGTCGCCAAAACTTTGGATCGATTTTAACCCACTTTCTCGTAAGCTAGCGATCTGAAATTTTGCAGGCAGACTTGTGCCGATGATAAAAACGATGTATCAAAATTTCAGATCGATCGAATGTACTGTAATTAAATTATTGAATTTTTAGATTATTTTATTCTAATGTATCGTGTTATTTTTTGAGATAGAGTGTCGCGGTGCGTATTATATTGAACAACCTTTCTGTCGCGCAATAAGGTGCGTATTTTATTGACAACACTTTTATAAACATATTCCTGATTGGTGCGCATTATATAAAACATGTTTTACGACACAACTGCAATTTTGTATTTTTGGATGGTCTTGCGCTGCGTATTATAATGAACATTCTTTTAATTATGTCTCGTACATAAAGGATTAATACTATTAATAGTCAATAACTTGGTTTTTTGCGGGGTTTTTTATTATTTTATTTTGAGCAAATTTTCACTCTGTCACATGAAGGCATGCGTATTTAAATCTCAATTAGTATTGGATAAGGATCTTGCGTAAATTACTCACATTAAACTAAGACATTTAATTTGATAGCGCCATAAAAGTATATCGTTACCTGGGGTGAGATTCCAGGATATATCTTTGTTATATCTGCTGGCCTTTCAGCCCAAGCAAATATATTTGAGGGTTATTGTAGATATAACAAGTCTTAAAAATATGGATTTCAACAATGATTATTATTCCAAATTGCGCTCTTTTGCTAAAAGTGTAGTAGGTACAGAATTAAGCATAACTTCAGCATTGGCGCCATTGGGGATAGTTTTCACATCGCCGCCGACATTGTTTTGCGGGCAACAAATTCCTGCCAGGGTGGTGTCATTGTCGGAAGGTGCCCAGCTCCACACCGCCTACTCGTGATCTTAGCCCCTCAGAAGCAAACTGTCTTCAGGACCTACCCACTAAAATAAAATGCAAAATACACAAACAAATTGTGCAATTAAAACAATAAATTTGAGCTTTATTTTAAACTAAAGCGACAATAGACGTTTCGGCTAATGCCTTCATCAGTACAATAACATAAAATAGGTACTTACATATAGTTACATTCTTAAAGCATATTATATCATAAAATAATTTAAAATATTCATGTAAAATAAAATGAAAGAAAAAACAAAAACAAACAAGGACACAGGATATAGAAAAAAGAAGGAAGTATCTAAAGTTACAGTTAAAACCACAACAAGAAAAAGATTCTGCAGTTAGGCTTTTTTTGCAAACCCCTCAAACAGAATAACAAGGACTAAGCTGATAAAGATAAGCATCGCCACCTTAGCCCAATTAATAGTTTCTCTTGCCCCCCCCCCTCTCTCTCTCTCTCTCTCACATTTACTCTGTCTTATCTCATTAACTTCCCCCTCTCTCTTCCCTTATTAACTCTCTCGCTCTCTCTTTCTATCTTACTTGCTCATTCAGTCTCTCTGGCTCACACACTCACATTTTCTCACTCTCTTCGGCTCACTCACTCACTCACTCACTCACTCACTCACTCACTCACTCACTCACTCACTCACTCACTCACTCACCACTCAATTTCTCTCTTTTAAACTCTCTCTCTCTCTCTCTCTCTCTGTCTCTCTCTCTCTCTCTCTCCCCCCTCTCTCTCTCTCTCTCTCTCTCTCTCTCTCTCTCTATGTCTCTCTCTCTCTCTCTCTCTCTCTCTCTCTCATTCTCTCGCTCTTATTCTGTGCATGTGTGTCTTTTCCCAACAACCTGCATTTTTTCATAAACACGACATTCACTTTTCCTAACCATTATGTTGTCTAAGACCAGTAAGACTGCAGTTCATGCACTAACACGAGACCCGCTGTGACTATTTTAAAAAAAACACAACAAAAACTGCACCATAAACAAACATGCAGTAGTTGTCAACCTACCAAAGGGCACAACACTGTCAGTTCCACTAAAACAAAACTCCGCGAGTCAACAAACTGGTCCAACCCTTATCACAACCACTCGTTTGGCCGACAGGTCTCTGTGCGTCCCTATCTCCTCTGCTTTACGACTGCTGGCCATAAACCCAGGTTTAGGGTTTAATGAACGCTCTGCCGGGTCCCCAGTGGACCGCACTGCTGTCACAACAAGCCAGAAGACACCCGGGCACTCACAGGAGTGTCCCGTTTCAAACACAGTTGACAGACGTATGTCATAGCAGTGGTCTTGATGCCTCCATCTGCGGGGCCGGTTTTGACTTCTGTGCTCACGAAGTTATCTAACCAGTGGCGTAGCTAGGGGAGGGGCAAGGGGGTCCAAATTCGAAAGTACCCCGGGCCCCACTTGAGAGGGCCCCCAAAGGAGTGTACCTTATCTCATGGCACGATGTCAAATGTCAAAATTCAGGGCCCACAAAAGAGGCCAAGCGGGCCCAAAAATCCCTAGCTACGTCACTGTATCTAACACCACAGACTTTATGAAAACTTCTTATAAGAGCATTATTTTTTTAAATAATGCTATTAAATTTAAGGATAGAGATAAAATACGTAATGGTTTACAAAGCTTTCGAGTTTAACTTTACACAGCGAACCCATGCAAGGTGAATGTCGTGGATAATGTACTTTCCAGTACAGTCAATATATATCGTCTATCTTTGGCTTTCTCTCTCTCTCTCTCTCTCTCTCTCTCTCCTCTCTCTCTCTCTCTCTCTCTCTCCTCTCTCTCTCTCTCTCTCTCTCTCTCTCCTCTCTCTCTCTCTCTCTCTCTCTCTCTCTCTCTCTCTCTCTCTTCTTCTTCTTCTTCTTCTTCTTCTGCCTCTGTATCTCGTCTGTAGGGTAATTAAATGCACGATGCTATGAGGAAAACTTATCACTAAGGCTGGTATTGCTTCGATTAACCGGGGAATTTTTTCATCGGTTAATCGATTAATTTCAATTAATTATATCTTTGTTACGCTTTTATAGATCTATAGATGCGATCCGTTTTTTAGCGAAATCGGTTAAGTCGCGGCAATTTCATGGCTCCAAAATTTTAAGAAGTAGAACACAGGAAATACGTTCTACATTGCAAGAAATAAGGAACAAAAACCATTTTGTTTACGTATGCACGTCAAAATAAATAATAATAATACGAGGGAAAAGTATGTGAGCAACAAAAAATATAAATCATTAATAAATTGGAGGTAAAAAATATTAGAAATATTTTCTTAAATTTTAATCGAATTTTAATCGATCAAATTAATTTTAATCGAGTAAAAGTTTTTTACGATTAATCGATTAATTAATCGTTTATCTCCACAGCCCTAATTATCACACATTATTTAATCACCACAATAGCCGTTCTGGTTTTTGCTAGCAATCGTTGAAATACTATTTTAACATTTAACGTTTTTTCTTAATGAAATTTGTTGCATGTACCTGTAGCATTTAAATCTTTTTTTTTAAATAAAAAAATAAAAACCTTGAAAGGTAGGTAATAGGACATCCAAGGCAGCTCGTGCTTTGGCACTTATGATCAATGTTCCCTAAAAGATGCGTGGCTGCGCGGCCGCGCAGATATCTGACCAACACCGCGCAGCAGTTTAAGAATTACCGTGCAGCAAATTTGGTCAAATATTAAACAAAAAATTGCTGCTGTGCTGGATAGCGAAGTCAATAGTGCGCTCGCCTCACAAGCTGAGGGGCGTTGGACTAGCCCACGTTAAAGCCACAATAAAAATGTTGATGTATGACTATTGTTAGAAAGTCCTCCGCTGACCTGGAGAGGAGATGGTTACCTCCAGGTCAACTAAGGCCCGAGAAAGTTCTAATGGAAACATTAGAACCCCCTACGACCACGAGGTTATAGGACAAACAAAAAAGCCCCAAAAAAACACACAAGTTTTTTTTTACTTTGCATACTAAGCCACGAACCTTAGAGGGAACATTGCTATAGTTAGCTTAAAATTTAGCACTGACGTGTACCTTTAGCACCAAGTGGTAACTTTAGCACCCAGTGGTACCTTTAGAACCCACCAGTGCCTTAGCACCCACCTGTACCTTTAGCACTAACTGGTATCTTTAGCACCCACTGGCATCTTTAGCAACCACATGTACCTTTAGCACCAACTGGTATCTTTAGCACCAACTGGTATCTTTAGCACCAACTGGTATCTTTAGCACCAACTGGTACCTTTAGCACCAACTGGTATCTTTAGCACCAACTGGCATCTTTAGACCCATCTGTACCTTTAGCACCAACTGGTATCTTTAGCACCAACTGGTATCTTTAGCACCAACTGGTATCTTTAGCACCAACTGGTATCTTTAGCACCAACTGGTACCTTTACCACCCTCGTTACTCATCGTGATATGTTCCAGCAATTCGGAAGTCTTCGCTCCTCCCTACAAAAACATCAGCGGACACCTATGACAACAACCACTGACCAATGACGGCCTTTTATCTGCCGACCACTATTTTGGGAAAGCTTTCAGCTCTCAATTGCACGGACCTGGCATGAACATGCTGAAATGTGACCCTGTACCACTGTAAGGTAGGCATGACGTAAATGAGCTTCGGTGCTCTCTGAGGACTGTCGTGTAGCCAAAAAATAATTGAGGCCGTCCATCTATAGTTAATGTTATTTGATTTATTGGGACAAAAATTGATGACACAACTCATTAATTAATATTGTATTTCTTTTTAATGTCATCTGCTGTATAATCCAAGCTCTAGATATTCAAATCAGTCAACTGTCGCCTTGATTGCTATCCAGTGGGGTCAGAGGCGTCACTAGGGTTGGTGTCACCCGGTGCGGTTGCTCATGGTGTCACCCCCTCACGACTTACCCCATAGACCTCCTCCGAGTCTGACAGTGCCATATAACGGGAAAATACAGTATTTTACCTTTTGGTGTCACCCGGTGCGGCCCGCATCCCCCCCGCACCCCCTAGTGACGCCTCTGAGTGGGGGCAGCTCTAGGATCGGTACCAACCCATGGCTGGGTGAAGATCTTGCCTCCCCTACGCAAGAAAAATTGTCGGCATACATTTAACTGGTAACCACACCCTTGCATTAAATTATTTGTCAAAGCGCCGCCCGGGGTGGACGCCCTACCCCCTAAATTCCACCCCTTCTCACGGCCCCCATTGTAATATCCTTAACTGATTAATCACCATCCTTTTGATGATTGACATAGTTGTGTATCGTTATTTACTCAACGAACCAACAATAAAAACGGCTGATGGCGAACCTCAGAGGGAACATTGCTTATGGTTACCTTAAAATTTAAGAAAAGTAGTTTTGCCATGTGGGGTAACAAGGAAAGCAACCAATGTTCCCTTTAAGCTGCACGGCTGCTGTGTTGCGTAGATATCTAATCGACATCGCGCTGCAATTTAGAACAAACGCGCAGCACATTTTGCAAAATAATACACAAAAATGGATGATGTGCAACTCTGCACACGATTTTTTTTTACTATGCACACCGACCGACGAGCCTTAGAGGGAACACTGGAAGGAACCAGACGCGTGCTAATTTGAGAATGGCTTTAATCAACGGGCAACGTAGTTGGTCGTGGTGCATGACACTGGGACCACGAGCAGACGAGCTGGTATTGTCTAACAGCGTGCAGACGCCTCCTCAAATTACGACTGCGGTAATATTTCATCAGGCCGTATAGAATTCAGGATCCTAAAATAAAATTTCACATTCAAGACTAATAACAATTAACATACTGATCTTTTGTGACTACTTTAGCATGAGTTGTTGTTGTTTTAAATTGCTTGGGGGGGGGGAGGGGTAAGGCATGCTGTTTTATTGAATCTTTATCTCGTATGGGTGTAAATTATACAAATTAGATCGATTTAAAATGATATTTTTTAAACAAAAAAAAATTAATGTAACCAAAAACGTTGCAAAAATTGTTATGGACGAGCAATCAATCGTGGCCAGCCATTCGTGTCACGTGATCAGATTCTATCCATGCGATTGGCTGACTGCTGTGGAGAGACGTTGTTTTATTGCGTACTCCAAACACACTGTAGAATGACACTGGTGGTATCCGTGGCATCTATCATTACTACAAAACGAAGATAAGACTTGGGTGTTCATTTTCAAAGCATCATAAAAAATAAAACAGACAGCGTTGGAAATAAACCGTAACTGAAGCTTTTCAATTTGGTGTTTAACATATGTAGTCCCCATAGGTATTGGTCTTTTGTTGCTTTTTTTGTTTTAGTTGTGACTAAAAAAAAATAATTAATAAATAAAAAAAATAAAAATAAAAAAAGAAAACAATTTTTTTTTAACCAAAATTTTTTTTTGTGCTTCGTAAATATTTCGATAACGTTAATTGTTAAGGAGTAAGGAAGGATTTGGGATATTAAAATATATTTTTGTATCGCCGAGATAGTACAGGGTACATGGTTAAATAAACCAATTAAATTTCGGGCTACGGGTCTGGTAATTTTTTGGCGTATTTCTATTAATAGAAATATCAAAGTTATTCAGTTGTACAATTTCACAAAGAAATTAATTAAATATCCAGGTATTTTGTGTGGACTTATCTCAACAGATATCTGTTAATTATATGTTAATTTGAGTCCGCTTCAGTGACCTGGTCAAGACAAAAATTTGTTCACAACTTTGGTGTGCTAAAAACTTTTCATGAGTATTGTTACTGCTAATATTATGCAGAAGAAGACTGTTTTACAAAAAAACCTTGCCTAGTCATAGTAACATTACATAGTGTCTTATGGCGCTTTCCAATATGAGAAATGCCACCCCTGTAGGAAATGTCTGCATCAGGTGAGCTGTTTGGTCCTAGGAATTGTTTAAAATTCTTTACCACAGGAGTAATAGATTTGTTTTTAAATTTCAACAAATGATTTAAGTAATCAAAAAAGCTGTTGTTTAAACGTTTAGTTGCATAATATTATTGAGAAATTAACACTAGTTTGTAATGTAATTTGTAATGTAATACTGTACATTTTGTGTGATAAACTCTTGTGTAGTAATATTGTGTAAAACTGTTTTGGACTATTGCTAAGTTTTTAATTATCTTTTTTTTAAAATTTCTTTAACTAAATCTAATTTCTGATTTTACTAGAAGTTGTGTGGTACACTCTCATAACTAGTGACTTCGTGCTGAGCTCTCCCTTCATGGTAATATGCTCTCCCCTGATGGTGGGATGCTCTCTCATTATGGTAATAGGCTCTCCCCTGATGGTGAGATGCTCTCTCATTGTGGTAATATGCTCTCCCCTGATGGTGAGATGCTCTCTCATTATGGTAATATGCCCTCCCCTGATGGTGAGATGCTCTCTCATTATGTTAATGTTCCCTCCCCTGATGGTGAGATGTTCTTCCCTCATTATAAGGTACTCTACCCTGATGGTAAGATGCTCTACCCTTGATGTCGAGATGCTCTCTCCTCTTGGATTCCCCATTTGATACAAGTTTATTTTCACAAGCCTCTAGACATCTCTGAGTCAGATTAATGAACAAATTAAGTGCACTGTGTTTTTGATGGTTTAAACATGCATCGCTAATTGTCTGGGACTGCAACACCTGTTCCGACATACCAAAGTCTGAGAACCGCTGCCCCGTGTCATCGCGTGGGCGTTAAACCAAAAAAATTTTCCCGCGTCACATTTATGGTGCGTTACATGAAATCTCCACCCCCAGAGGAGTGGCGTATCTCGTCCTAGCATCGCTTGTCCCTGCGGTAGCTGTACGCATGTCCCCCCGAGGAGACAGGACAACAACAGCACATACGTATGACTTGTTGAGTCGTTAGGCTGACTTTGGTACTTTGGGTCTCAGTCATGTATCGCCTTGGGTCGAGATTAAGGGGGGGGGGAAGGGGGGCGTGTGAAGTCAGATCCCTGAGTCATTTCCGTCCCCCGTACCCACCCCTAAAAAGTGGTGTGACTGCTCCACTACGCCCATACACCTTTGCTGCAGAGTCGGTTCTAGATATCGATTGATTTTTTTTAACCTGGGACAGGTGAATGAATTGGCGCAATTATATTTCGTTTTTTTTTAAATGGAATAATAAGTACTAGCTGACCCGCGGCGTAGCATACGCCGCTAATGATTTAGTGACTGGTGAAGACTTCCTGAAAGACACGGTTGTCAAAATGGGGTGGGTTTGGGCAAATGACTGTGAGTGAATGAAAAGAAGGAACTCTGGAGAGACCCGCGGCGTATCACCCGTAAAAATTGACGGAAGTGTTCAGCTGAAATCTATTTATTTTGAAAAAATGCACTTTTTTAGGGCGCCTACGGCACCCACCTTTTTCAAAATCCCAACTAACTTGTCCTTGGTTGATCCATACGAAGTATTAAACTTTCTGAAATGTACACAAAGTATTTTATAACTTTTTACATTGTTCCCTTTTTACAAAATTAGAATATCAGCGAAAACAATGAAGTCAAATAATTTTTTTTACAGGGCATATTTAATTTGCACACCTTTTGATGCATTGGTGCAGTAATTTGGTGCGCTGCTTTCTAAAATTAGTATCTGTTGAACATACTTGCAGCTTGGTGTCTCGCAGGGTCCGACCACGAAGAGACATATATATATAGAATAGATATCTCATAGGTTTGTTGCCAATTCACACTGTTTACCTGTGGGGGGATGGGGGGAGGGGTTGTCCGCTTGCCTTGCCTCATTGATGTCCCTTCCCTATGCTTCACCATTTGACCAAAGAAAAATAAGCTGATAACAAGGATTGTTGTCCCCATAACTTTCTATGTAATGTTTCAGCTATTTTCAAATTAATGTTATTGATTTCTTCCGCAGATTAATTTAAACATTATATGTATTGTGACTTTAGGTTGCAGGGAAAACAGATACAGATTAACTTTTAACAAAACTACATTTTTGTTGTGTTTTTTTTCTGTTGTTATTATTATTATTGTTGTTATTATTGTTTTATTTTTTTAAATTTTAAATTTAAAAAAATCTCTGAATTCCGGACAGTGAATGATCGTAAATTTATTCCTGAAAGCTAAATGTAGGTCAAGTCTAAAATATAAATGGAAAAATGGGGGGAAGGGGGGAGTAGCGCACAAATAAATATGTATGGTGTATTCGAACAGTCTTTCTGAATCTTGGTGGAGATTTACTGCATACTTCGCGGTACGGCAGATGACACGGTGGGGGCGGGCTGTTAGGGGTCTCTCTTGACAAGATAGGGCATGTTGAAGCTAAATCACGGATTCTCATACTTGGTCACATCGCACATTCATCCATCAAAAGTTTCATTTAATTTTTTTTTCAAGACTAAATGTAAACTAAAAATAATAATATGAATAACCACCCCAAAGTTATAAACTAAAGTCTTTCAAATTGACATTCTCAATCCGTTATTGACCTTTTCTTTCATTTTTTGAGAACTGAAGCAAGAAACTTGCAAAAGGCAACCACCTCCTCAAACCAGTCCATTATTTTCTTTAAGGTGCTATGAGGCTTAATCAGCATCCAATTTTTTTTTCTAAATGTTATGTCTTTTTTTTTCTTTCTTCAACCACTAATATTTTAATTTTTTTAAAAACATTTGTCTTAATGCAACTCTTAACCAAAAACTATTATTGCTTTACTCGGTTCATTTTCACTTCACTCACACCACCAATGTTCCCTTTACGCTTCGCGGCCGCGCGATCGCGCAGATAGCTGACAGACGCCCCGCAGCAGTTGAGAATTACCGCGCGGTAAATTTATTAAAATATAGCACAAAAAATGGATGCTGTGCAACTCTGCACACGAGTTTGTTTTTTCTTTGCGCATGGACCAAAGAACCTTAGAGGGAACATTGTACGCCACTCCCCCGGGGGCCATACACACAACTGGCAATTTTAAGCCCCTATAAGTGAGCAGGGGTTGGGAACCCTTGAGCTAAACGTCGATGTAAATGTCTGCCATGACATTGGGACACTCTGACAGATTCAGACACTTACTAAGCAGATCTGCTGTATACATTGAAACATATGGTATTTCCTTGTGAAAATGATTTGTAGATATTTAAACGTAGATCTGATGTACGCCATGTCATAGATATGCTCTCCGGGGGTACACCTTAAAAATAAAATTTTAAAGTTAATTTATTTACATATTTGTTTTCTTCTGCGTGTAATTTATTGATATTCAGTTTTTTTAATTAAATGTTCTGTGTTAGCTATAAATATGTGAAGTACTAAAATCATTATTTTTTAAAAAAATATTATTATCCTTTCTTTAAGGGTTTTTAAAATTTCATAATTATATGTAAATTTTATTTTTATTACTAAAATTTTTTAACATTTTATTTATAACGGCCGACTTTCCTTTTTTTTTAATAAAAAAAGATTTTAGTATAACATTCAAACAAAATATTTGGCTCATAAACTTGTCCAACAAAACGGCATCGTAGACACTTGGCTCGTTAAGGATTTTTTAGCGTCTTTTACCTCTTAATGCCTCTTTTTAAAATGACAATTTAACTGTTCCATTTAACTACAGAAGCCATTGTCTGCATGTCCATACTGAAAAATGAGCATCCTTTATAAAAAAGATTCATGACCGTTGGATAATCTTGTCTTGAGAATGTGGACAGATGATCTCTGTGGAAATAAAGAGGATTTTTAAGAACATTTTTATTGAAAAATCACTTTATTATTCATATGTATAATATTATTCTTATTTTAATTAGTTTTATTTTACGTTATGATTATTATTCTAGTTTGAGGCGTGGGACGCCGTATGGATAATATACTAAGCCAATAGTTAAGCTGTCGTTAAAAATTACGATGCGTCTCTATTGAAAAAAACTCAATACTTATGCCATTAAAGTGTCTGTGATCCGGTCTGAGTCGATGACATACACACTTATCTATTGTCACCCCCACACCGCCATGGATGACATAGACACTTATCTATTGTCACCCCACACCCTCATGGATGACATAGACACTTATCTATTGTCACCCCACACCCCCATGGATGACATAGACACGTATCTATTGTCACCCCACACCCCCATGGATGACATAGACACTTATCTATTGTCACCCCACACCCTCATGGATGACATAGACACTTATCTATTGTCACCCCGCACCCCCATGGATGACATAGACACTTATATATTGTCACCCCACACCCCAATGGATGACATAGACACTTATCTATTGTCACCTTGCACCCCCATGGATGACATAGACACTTATCTATTGTCACCCCACACCCCCATGGATGACATAGACACGTATCTATTGTCACCCCGCACCCCCATAGATGACATAGACACTTATCTATTGTCACCCCGCACCCCCATGGATGACATAGACACTTATCTATTGTCACCCCGCACCCCCATGGATGACATAGACACTTATCTATTGTCAACCCACACCCCCATAGATGACATAGACACTTATTTATTGTCACCCCACACCCCCATGGATGGCATAGACACTTATCTATTGTCACCCGCACCTCCATGGATGACATAGACACTTATCTATTGTCACCCCACACCCCCATGGATGACATAGACACTTATCTATTGTCACCCGCACCCCCATGGATGACATAGACACTTATCTATTGTCACTCGCAACCCCATGGATGACATAGACACTTATCTATTGTCACCCCGCACCTCCATGGATGACATATACACTTATCTATTGTCACCCCGCATCCCGAAGGATGACATAGACACTTATCTATTGTCACCCCACACCCCCATGGATGACATAGACACGTATCTATTGTCACCCCCGCACCCCCATAGATGACATAGACACTTATCTATTGTCACCCCGCATCCCGATGGATGACATAGACACTTATCTATTGTCACCCCACACCCCCATGGATGACATAGACACTTATCTATTGTCACCCGCACCCCCATGGATGACATAGACACTTATCTATTGTCACCCGCAGCCCCATGGATGACATAGACACTTATATATTGTAACCCCAGACCCCCATGGATGACATAGACACTTATCTATTGTCACCCCGCACCTCCATGGATGACATAGACACTTATCTATTGTCACCCCGCACCCCCATGGATGACATAGACACTTATCTATTGTCACCCCACACCTTCATGGATGACATAGACACTTATCTATTGTCACCCCACACCCCCATGGATGACATAGACACTTATCTATTGTCACCCCACACCTTCATGGATGACATAGACACTTATCTATTGTCACCCCGCACCCCCATGGATGACATAGACACTTATCTATTGTCACCCCACACCCCCATGGATGACATAGACACTTATCTATTGTCACCCCGCACCTCCATGGATGACATAGACACTTATCTATTGTCACCCCCACACCCCCATGGATGACATAGACACTTATCTATTGTCACCCCGCACCTTCATGGATGACATAGACACTTATCTATTGTCACCCCACACCCCCATGGATGACATAGACACTTATCTATTGTCACCCCGCACCTCCATGGATGACATAGACACTTATCTATTGTCACCCCGCACCTCCATGGATGACATAGACACTTATCTATTGTCACCCCGCACCTCCATGGATGACATAGACACTTATCTATTGTCACCCCGCACCTCCATGGATGACATAGACACTTATCTATTGTCACCCCGCACCCCCATGGATGACATAGACACGTATCTATTGTCCCCCCCACACCCCCATGGATGACATAGACACTTATCTATTGTCACCCCGCACCCCCATGGATGACATAGACACGTATCTATTGTCACCCTGCACCCCCATGGATGACATAGACACTTATCTATTGTCACCCCGCACCCCCATGGATAACATAGACACGTATCTATTGTCACCCCACACCCCCATGGATGACATAGACACTTATCTATTGTCACCCTGCACCCCCATGATGACATAGACACGTATCTATTGTCACCCCGCACCCCCATGATGACATAGACACTTATCTATTGTCACCCCGCACCCCCATGGATGACATAGACACGTATCTATTGTCACCCCGCACCCCCATGGATGTCATAGACACTTATCTATTGTCACCCCGCACCCCCCTGGATGACATAGACACGTATCTTTTGTCACCCCTCACCCCCAGGATGGCCATTAAAGACACCGTCAACAAAATAATATTTATCTAACTGGAATTATGACATATTAGACGGGGGAGATAATATTGCTGGGGACCGTAGCGCATAACATCAAAGTACAGGGATATATGATCACGCCTCTATATTTAGCTCTTAGACGGGACCAGCATTGAATAAAACGTGCGGCGACTTGCTTGGGCCAAGTGGTATCAGGAAATGTAATAATAAACGAATTAGGCAAAATGGCACATTTAAATTCTTTTATCCTCGTTTAAAAATAACATAAAACGATTTGGGGGGTTCGTGAAACATTTAAGCGTGAAAAAGAATGTTTAATTTAGATTAATCACATCCCCCCCCTTCCCCGAAACTACCTTTCTCAAGTCCCACCAATATATCCTTGACCTTCGTCACCTGACAAAATGTTATACATATATACATAAGTATGTTGAAGGATTGTTACAACAGCAGCTCAATGCATTAAGCCAGACGTGTCACTGTAGTACTACAGTTAAGAAGTAAGAAGTACGGCAGTACTACAATTTAGTAGCACGGTAGTATTACAATTTATTAGCACGGTGGTACTACAATTAAGTAGGACGGCAGTAATACAATTAAGTAGCACGGCAGTAATACAATTAATTAGCACGGCAGTACTACAATTAAGTGGCATAGCAGTACTACAATTAATTAGCACCGTGGGACTACAATTAAGTAGCATTTAAGCTATAATTAAAAATAGTGTGCTCTCTCCTTTTTACATGAGAAATATACATTTATGCATATTTACTGTTATAAAATATCCTTAGAAAATAAAATTGGATTTGCAAGAAATAACTTTTTTTTCCTCAGAGAATATGAACCAATCCGTCGTGCTATATTGAGGCGTTTCTCGAATCCATATTGAAAGCAGGAGATACAATGGCGTAACAAATACGACTTATGATCAGTGGCGTCACTAGGTTACGCCCCGGGTGACACCCGTCAGGGGGTGACACCCGAGCCTAAAATTTTACTGTGTACGATTTTATGTCAGAAAACAAAAGATGACATTTTTTTTTAAATCTAGAAAGAAATTAAGAAATACAATGAAATACGTTAAACGCGAAAATTCTTATTAAAAAAATATCAGTTAACTTGCAATAATAAAACAGTCCCAACACAGGAACAACATTAAAACAAATTAGGAAAAAAAGAAAAGAAATAGTCGCAGCAGAGAGATCTTTAAAAAAGGCTGGAATGAAAGAGGCAGTGTCTTCTGTTTTAAAAGATATAAAGCCATTTGGGCTTGGACACACCGACAGCATGAACGAATCCCACCTCACGACTCCCTCCACCACAGTGGGGTGGGGGAATACGATTTTATCAACCCCCCCCCCAAAGAAAAAAAATCAATATATGGGTTTACTTTGTTGCTATTTT
Organism: Ampullaceana balthica; assembly: GCA_944989445.1. Lineage (NCBI taxonomy): Eukaryota > Metazoa > Mollusca > Gastropoda > Lymnaeidae > Ampullaceana > Ampullaceana balthica. The sequence continues at coordinate 95,333 of CALYLW010000917.1, forward strand.
TCTTGAGGAAAATTATGATTTCAATGTCTTTGAGTGTAATATTTTTTATATATATATTTATTAAAGGTGTGAAAGCATAGATATGCATGTTTATATACAGGTAGTCCTCCGGTTACGACGGTCCCATTCCGACTTACGCTGTTTAGTGCTTACGAACGCGCCCCCGTAAAGAATAGTATTACGCGTTATTCCGTATTTAAAAAATAAAAAAGTCATGAGGTAACGAATTCTTTTCTCTATTTGAAATAACAAAATTATTGAAAAATATGTATGATTATTATTTCAACCTACAACTTTCGTTTGCCAATTTTTCAAATGGCGAAGTTTTCAATCAAGTCAATAAAGCTGAGTAAGCTTACAAGTTACTTTTCAATGCTCATTAGAGAGAGCATATTCAACCTTTTTCGTCCCATGCAAATTCTAACTCATTATATATTCTTTTCAACTTTGAAAAGGATCGCTCTCAGTTGCAGTTTTATGTCATCATTGAAAGATAGATGCGAAGTGCGATGTGTACATTTGTAAAGGACTGTGTGAAATATAGCTCATTCAAAAGCAGCAAAATTTTTAGCTCTGTGCAAGTTTTTTGAGTTTCGCTTTGTGCTATTTCCTTTTCCTTACCATAAGCCTGGGGCTGGACAATAACTTTTTTAAGAGTTCTGAAAATTGGACTAATTCTGAAGGTAAACAGTCTTCGAAATCACTCATGAACCTACATGTAGAAGAAAATCAGAAGCCCAGAGCCTAGTGCCCTTTATGGATCTTCCCGGAAGACCCCCTTAACCATCTGGCCATAAGAATGCTATTTTTTTAAAAACTCAATGAGATACTTCCTTTCTAAAATTCTTTCCCAAATTTCAAGTAAAATAGCGACTTCCAGTTTTTCAATTTCCTTTAGAAATCCTCCTTCTTCAAGTCGGCATTCACGTGGCTGATTTTCATTCGTTGCTAATTCTTCCAGTGCTGCGATATTCTCATGGTATGAGCTATTAACAGACCTTACAGCATCATGTCAGGCTGACCATCTTGTGTCAGACAAGGCTTTGTTAGCATGTATCAATTTCATATGTTTTTGAAGTACCTGTCAACGATGAGTAGATGCAACAAGTCGGGTATAAAGATTTTGCAGAAGACAAAAAAATCTGACCGCAGTAGGACAACCTGCTGCTCTTTTCCCAACCAAATTAAAGGAATGAGCTGTGCACGGCACATAATGAGCTACAATGGACTTCTCACGAAGAATAGCCTGGTTTCCGTTATACTTCCTACTCATTTGCAGCATTGCCGTATGACTGTCCAAGTCATTTTCAGGGATTCGTACAAACATAATGGCCTGCATCTTTATTATACATTATAATTCATAAAAAGTTTGGGGGCCCTTAAATTATTGGGGGCTTTAGCCCGTTAAGAACCCCCCCCCCTTTTAATCCGCCATAGGGGGGTCCACGCATCTGTGACGATGTGGTACGAGGTGGGGGTGTTTAAGAAATGTGACGTCACATAAAAAAAGCGAAACTTTATATAAAAGTTCCACTTAAATATTTGATTGTTTACCATTTATTTAATTACGTTTTCAATGACTTCACGCGTGTTACGATATTACGGTGCAGACTTACCCTAAATATATATTTAAATGACAAAAAATAATTTGCAACATGCTAATTTTTATTGAGAAAATACGGCTTGGGGGAGGGGTGTCAAAGCTTTGTGACGTCATATCGTAAAAAAGGGACGGGTTCTATATTTTTGTGACAAAGTATGACGCTGGGGGAGGGTGGGGTAAAAATCGGCAACCTCACGTGACGTCCTTTATGGACGGCCCAACCTACTATCCTTTTATCCCCCATCTCAACCTCCTTTATCCCCCCCACATATCCTCCACATCAACATCACAAACCACCCCCACACCCACCAATTTCCTTCCCCTCACCCACAACTCCTATAAAAACAACATAATAAACCCCACACCTCCCTCACACCACCCATAATATCATATTCAACCCCCCCCCATAACTCTTCCAAACCATTCCCCCATTTATACATAAATAATCAAAATTTCTTCTATACGTAGCTTATATCAACCCCCATTATCTTCCAAACTTTTCATATTTGTGTATACTATTAATATTTTCTTTCTAATTCTTCTCTCCCCATTATCCCCAAAATACCCCAATAAAACCACACCCACCTACCACCATCTTTATCATCCTCTTCCTATTCCACCCCAAACCCCCCCCACCACTTCTTGTCTACTCATAATATTTCTATCTATCTCATCATACACTCAATAATTAACCATCCAACCACCCCCACCCAAACTAAACCACTCATCTTTCCTCTCCTCCTCAAAAAACACACTCTCACCATGACAAATAAAAACACCCCCACCAACCTTAATCCATAATCCTCACGCTCACTCAATTTTTATCTAATCATAATGCTCAAATCTAATAATGTGTGTTTTAATTCAATGTATCCCCAACAACCCACACCAACCCCCCCACCCCCCCCAAAAAAACACACAATAATACTTATATCATTAACTTAATAAATCCATATAGAGATATATAGTTATTTATCTGATATTATACTCATAAAATTCATCAATTTATTTAGGTTTTTAACTACTTATAGATCCCCACCCCTCACCCCCTCTCCACACCGCATTTGTGTTAGATATTATAATTTTTATAATGTATTAATACACTAGATCTAGACTATACATCACAGTTTGATAATTTTTTATTATATTCCATCACCTCCACCCCAACCCCTTTATTTATTTTCATATAAAACAGCACTTCTAACCCATATTTTTTTTATTCCCCCCCCATATACTATTTAAAGTATTATTTTATGGTACACACTAATGTTTTATGATTCAGCCCCCCTCCCAAAACCATTATCGTTTTAGATGGATGTTTAATAGTTTGGGCTTCGATGCTATATGATCTGGTATTAACCCACAACAACACACCCAATACCCCAAACCCCAATATGTTAGTGTGTGTGTGAGTGTTGTCTCTCACACCGATAGCTGTTTTTTTGTGTTGTAGTATCCTAAACCACAACCCCTACCACCCCCAACCCCATCTAATCCAATTAGTGTCTTTGAGTTATACACCTAATGATTATTGTTATCAAATAATAGCAACATAACAGTATTTGGACACATATACCCGACCACTCCCCCCCACTCTCTAATATTTATAGTTGTACACCCTCCTCCCCCCATACTCCCCTCCCCTAACTCTCACCCCACCAAACTCCCACTAATCTGCCCCCCCTCCCCCGCCTACTCCCCTCCCCCCCCACTACTTGTAGGCATCTAGAGAGTTGATAGAGACTCTCAGCCACTCTACGTTCTTAATAAAGAAGAAGATTATTGCCTTATCTGGGGGTGTCTCACAGACATACGAGTGTTAGGATGTGTGTGTAGGAGTGTTTTTTGTGTAGGAGTAGAGGGTTGGTCGGTGTTGTTAGGGGTTGGCAAGTGACGCAGCGTTCGCAGGCCACGCCTATGAGGTTTCCACGCTTTTCCCAGCCACCTTTATTTCCTAACTAGTGCCAGGTACCCATTCGGAGCTGGGTGGACTCAGGGACACCCTTGGCCCCGGTAACAAATCCCTGCCTTCACGGATATTTGAACACGTCACAATCGCTAAGCCAGCCGAGTGCTTGTGCCTTAACCCCAAACCTAGCTCCAAATAGAAGCTTAACCCAACTCTTCCTTTCACATAAATTAAGCTCCGTCACTAACCCTAACCTAGCTCCGCCACTAACCCTAACCTAACTCCGTCACTAACCCTAACCTAGCTCCGCCACTAACCCTAACCTAGCTCCGTCACTAACCCTAACCTAGCTCCGCCACTAACCCTAACCTAGCTCCGCCACTAACCCTAACCTAGCTCCGCCACTAACCCTAACCTAGGTCCGCCACTAGCCGTAACCTAGCTCCGCTACTAACCCCAACCAAGCTCCGCCACTAACCCTAACCTAACTCCGTCACTAACCCTAACCAAGCTCCGCCACTAACCCTAACCTAGCTCCGCCACTAACCCTAGCCTAGGTCCGCCACTAGCCGTAACCTAGCTCCGCCCTTTAGCTCACCAGTTCAGACGCTCGTACTCCCAAAAACGTTTTTTTCCCCCTCATCGACGTCAACATCCCAAAAAACCGACTTGCAGTCCAACACGACCCTCCGACACGGCGGTGGATTCACAGCGTAATGCTACATTTATGTTCCCATCGGCCGGCGAAGTCGACCCTCGGGGGCCTGTCGACCTGGATGTCATGGACCCCAAACAAAAACCCGAGTCACAATATCATATCTAGCAGATACGTGTAACAACCGAGTCCATCTCGTCAAAAAACATTTCGCATATCACTGCTGAGGGAGAGGGGTAGAGATGGTTTTGGGGTGGGGGGGGGTTCATGCTGTTCGAAGCACCCCCCACCACCCACGGCCCTAAATCGTCACTCACTCCACCCCTCCTCCCCCAATCTTATTCCCATGGTTTGTGTCCGATGTGTTGACCTAGGAGTTGACCAACAAGCGCTAATGTTGCCAAGATTGGGGGACTCCGTGATCTCGACGGGGGTTTGTTTCCGCCTTTGAAATTCGGAGGCTTTGTCAACTTTCCCACCGCTTCCGTGTTTGAGGATCTGCCCTTGTTGTTTGTCCGAGAAAACACACGAGAGGTATGTCTGACCAGCAAACGTATTTGTCCAGTTTGTGAACGGTTCGGGGCGGGGGGGGGGAGGATGACTCCGGGGATAGAGACGGAGAATGGAGGAGATGAGGGTGCAGAGAGTAAGGAGGTTGTGGTGCGCGTGAGGACTGACACCTTATGTATTACGTGAGGTCATGTCTGGCAGTGCGGAGAGTTCAATGAATGTAGAGATTGTTGACAATCTGCAGTCTTGCTTCCTACTTACCCGTCCCCACATTTATGATAATATTTTTTTAATGCTGATAATAATAATTATCATAATAATAAATAATTGTAATAGTATAAGATAGTATAATAAATAATAATAAAATTAAAATAATATTTATTGTTATTATCATTAAAAACTCATTCAGGTGTTAGTGTATGTGCGTGTGAGGAAAAGAGGAGGGGGGGGGGCTTTTACAACTATTAACATTATCAGGATTTTTTTACATCATTCGTAAATTATCTATATAGAGTTCACTCAATTTTTCTCTATTAACACATACTGTAATATTATCTGTACGCTATCTTCCTCTATTTCCTGCTTCAATCATCGCTTTAAACGGTATTGTTTTTACTTTCTCGAATACCGAGTATAGGGGAAAGTATTGAAATCGTGCACACACACACACACACAAATCGAAATCGAGATTTTGACGAATCTCGACGTTTTTAGACCTTCCTGCGTCAGAAAAGCCCAGTTTTGATACATTGTTTGTATATGTGTGTGTGTCTGTGTGCGTGGACACGATAGCTTGAGTACAGTTACAGTTAGGTGGACGAAATTACAAATATAAGTTTTATATCCCATACGTAGGTTTCTTTCAACATTTGAGCGATTTCCGGTAGCCGGTAACCGGAAGTGGTATTTTACTTCACTGGAAGTACCATTCCAACGCTTACTAGATCTACTATATACGAATTAGGGAGAAATTTTAGGGGAGCTCACTCCCGGTTTAATTCTTAAACTTTAACCAGTTGACTTTCATGCTCACTGGCTGATTCCCTGACTCTGGAACGCTTTATAAATATTCCAAACGTGTTTGGTCCGTTTTGGTAGGTATCACTATTGCCCTATAATTATCGGAGATAAATTCTGGACATCTAATAAAAAGAGAATAGACAGATTCTTATAAAACAATATTTTTTGCTCTATTTATAGGGTCCTGGATTTTTATCTATAAATGTATGAATACATTATTATGCTATGTAACAGGGCGAGACATTAAAATACTAATAAAATTCGTGGTTGTGATGGAAGTGCTGTGAAATTTACCTGGGTTGGGGGGGGGGAGTCGGTGCTCTTTTTTGGGATTGTTGTAAAGTTCTTTTCTTTAGCGACATTTGTTCCAATATCGTTGCCACCAAACTATTGGACTTGTCTCTAGTTGAATGTATCTTTGCAGGAGTTGTTACTTCATGACGGCTATATTTCACCAAACCTTGAGTGAGCAACAATAACATACGTGAGAGTTTTGCTGTTAGATTTCAAGGTATTGCAGTAGCTGGTAGTAGTAGCACAAACTGACGTCACGTATTACACGAGTTACATATGGTTATATAGTCTAATCAGATGCGCCATTAGGGTTGGTGTCACCAAGTGCGATAGCTCATTGCACACCCCCCCTCCCTTTCACGACTTACCCTATAAACCTCCTCCGACTCTGCCAGTGCAAAATAACGGGAACGTACAGAATCTTACATTTTGGTATCACCCCTTGTGATGGTGTCCGCACCCCCCTAGTGACGCCCCTGGGTCTAACGAAACACATAAATAATATAAAAGCCCAAGTTACTGTTGGATGTACGGATGTGGAACTCTGAGGAACGATGTTCAACAGTCTATAGCAGTTGAAAAATCATGTGCTGATTAGCACTGTAAAAATATTTAATCTGACGTCATTGTTTGATCTTATATTTTAAAATACAAGGTGTGCATCGGTGCGCAAGATGATTATAAATTAAAGATGTAAAATACTTTGTGTACATTCCAGGAAGTTTAGAAATTTCGTATTTATCAAATAAGGATAAGTTACTTGGGCTTTTGACAACAAACAAAGTGGGCGCCGTAGGCGCCCTACAACCCCTATTATTAAATACTTTGCGTATTTTTCAGAAAGTTTAATATTTCGTATTTAACAAAAAAGGACAAGTTATTTGGGCTTTTGAAAAAGGTTGGCGCCGTAGGTGCTCTAAAATATGTGGGCGCCGCAGGCGCCACGGCGCCCCAGCACAATCTAGTTTTAAAATAAATCAATCGATATGAGGATAGAACTTGATATCAATCAGCGTCAGTTAGATTGTTAAAACACAACAAGCGCCTTTGGTGCGTAACAGCGTCTTTTATTTCACGCAAATAAAACGTCTGAAGTAATTTATGATGTAATAAATACGAGCTGTTAAATAAGGTGGCTTAAATATTCATTCAAATCACAGACATGAAAAATTTGTGGCAGCAATTTTTTTTTAGGGTTGAAGTGGGGGAATTATAATTATAAATATTACAATTATTATAATTGGTATTATAACCAATAATAAGCACCTGAAGTGCTTCTACTTCAATTCATGTAGCAACACGTTATTTTAGTTAGATGTGAAGTTCGCACGTTGTCTCCCAATTTTGTTTTTGCCGTCAGACATAGCTGGAATTTAAACTCTTTAAAAACATTAATTCGGAACATCGAAAAATTTGTTTATTTATTCAAATTATCGCCTTCCCCTCCCTCATTCCCCCCTCTCCCACAATCGTTTGTAGACAATCTGTTGTCTTTTGGTTTTTCTTCCGAAATACTCCTGGCAAGTCTCAGCCTGCAGCCCCTCCCTCCCCCGTCCCTCTAATCTAACCCCACTGTTCTGATCGGAGTAACTCACCGAGTGCACACACAGACAGTTGGTCAGCATCCAACATCCCAAACACAGACACTGTTTGCTGTCTGCTGTCTGGTCAGACAGTGTCCAGCAGCACCGCATACACGTTTTTACGACCACAAACAAAATGTCATCAGACAGACATGCTGAAATTTTATTTTTCTTAAAATCGAAGTCTTGACATGCAGGTGAAAGCAGACTCCGAGCTGCCATGAAGTCTGTGTCGGGTCATTGGAAATATACGAATAGTTCCTTAGCACTCACTTTCTCTCTTTCCTTCTTCTAATCTCTCCATCCCGCCCTCGTCTATCTTTCTGTCTAAGCTCTCACACACTCTCTCTCCACATTGGTGTAGATTGATTGACACAAGTTCACAAACCTTCACCACAGTTTACCACACTTCACTCAGTTTACAACACTTTGCCACAATTTACCACACTTTGCCACAATTTACCACACTTTGCCACAATTTACCACACTTTGCCACAATTTACCACACTTTGCCACAATTTGACACACTTTGCCACAATTTACCACACTTTGCCCTAATTTTACCGCACTTTGCCACAATTTGTCACTGTTTGCCACAATTTACCACACTTTGCCACAATTTACCACAATTTACACACAACGCCAATATTTACCACACTTCACTCAGCTCACCGCAGTTCACCACATTTTACCATAGCTCCGTACAGTTCACCACAGTTTACAACAGTTCACCACAGTTTACAACAGTTCACCACAGTTTACAACAGTTCACCACAGTTTACAACAGTTCACCACAGTTTACAACAGTTCACCACAGTTTACAACAGTTCACCACAGTTCACCATAGCTCCGTACAGTTTACCACAGTTGACTATCATATTTCAAATCTTTTCTCTACAGATCGCCTAGATTCTAGACTGATCTTCAACTGAACAATGAAATGCTATTTTAGTGAGCGAACCAACTTAGTCAGACTGATTTCTGTCTCAGTTAATCACGCCTCAATTGCAAAAGAAATTTGTTGTATTTTCCCGCTGCTTTTATCGTTGTCTTTTTGAATTTCTTGCTTATATTTTAATTTATTTATTTATTAAATAAAGAGCCGTATTTAGTGCAATGATTAAAAGCCTTATTTAACCGCTAGGTATACTACTGCCAGTGACATCAGATATATAGCAAAATCCAACCTTCACGTCCCTGCCAACATTCCTATAATAGATACGTTTAAATCTCTGACAAATTGATAGCAGAAAAACTTTCACTAATTTTTCAATTTTAAAAAAATTGCTTTTTCCTATTCTCAAGAATATTTAATCTTTCACAACTTAACACACAGAAAAAAATATTAAAAAATCATTTTTCGCCAAAGCATTTGAAAAAATGAATTTTAAAACAACCAAGAAATATGAACAGTGATATAAACAATATAATAATAGCCCAAGTCACAGGTTGGAGTATGGATCCGTAACGCTAGGACGTCATTTTTAGCTGATATTTAAATATATACACAAGTACAAGGCGCGCATCAGGAGGTGTGCAAAATTCTAAAAATTCTAAAAGATTTTTTAAAAAAAAATTATATGACGTCATAGTTTTAGCTTGTATTTTAATTTTGGAAAAGAGAGCGATGTAAAAAGAGGATTTGAGGACTTATAATTATAAAATACTTTGTGTAAATTTCAGGAAGTTTAATATTTCGTATTTATCAAACAAGGATAAGTTACTTGGGCTTTTCACCCCAAAAAAAAACATTTGGGCGCCTTAGGCGCCCTAAAACCCCTAGTTATAATTATTTACAACAAAATGATTTTTATTTTCAAGAAAATTTGAAAAAAGAGGGATGGGGTGGGGGGATAACTTCTGTACTTTTTTATGTCATCTACTTCTCTTTTACATGCAATATTAATGCGAATATCTGAAATGTTAACCTGAAACAATCGCGTGGACATTTCTGGAAAGTTCTATAGGGATAAACGACCCAGCGGTCCAACCCTCAGATCCGGAATCATCAAGGGAGCTAATTCAGTGACTTGTGTATTGTTGTTCTTTAATTGTGCGCGGACCTGGTGTCAGCATATCAGGGGTCAGTTCTATGGTCTTGGTTATTCGGCCACCGACCGGACCATCGTTAGCCACCTGCTTGTTCTAGCTTTGGGACATTCAGCTCGGCAACTGTTTATCCCCACCCCACCGCCAAATGCCCATTTGTACCAGCCCTCAAGGGAGTAGTACTCTCGCCGCCTAATAATTACGGAGTTACCTCAACTTGCATGATTCTCCCCCTTCCCGTCAGAAAGCCCCCAATAACTATCGACACGACTTCACCATGACATCTCCATGGCAGTGACCACTGTTCCATCAAGTCATTTCATGTTTATTCATGTAAATACCCCAACATGGACCGTCTGTCAAAATGTCACACTTTTAATTGGAGCAAATGTACCCCATCTTTTTGTATGTCTCAATCTGTCATTTATCTCACAACCCCATCCACCAAACGAAGTCGAGATAAAGAACATCAACAACATTACGAAATACAACATCGTCAACAACTTTAAAATGCCATTTAAAATGTTGCCTCAAATACTTGAATTGCGAACTAAGAAATTTATCCAAGTGACTTCGTAATTCGTATGCATGAAAACATCCACACGGACAGAACCTCGGTTTTTCTATTTTTGATAAAGAATTTTTTTTTAATTTATGGGAGTATAATAATAATAATAATAATCAATATACATAATTCACGTAATGGATGTAATGTTTCTTGGGTGTAATGCTGATTTGTTCAATAATGCGCACCAAAAATTACTGCACCAAATATAACTCTTTTCGAACGTTCCGCATAAAATCGTTCAATATGATAATAAATGAATCAAATAAAAATAGTTCTGTATTACGTTATTTTTTAATCTGATGTGTATTTATTTTGAAAACTTCCGTCATTTTTGACGGGTGATATGCTAGTAATAATAATAATAATATTAATAGTAATAGTAATAATAATACTAATAAAACAATAGTAATAATAAAATTAAAAATAAAAATAATAGGGCTGCGGAAATTATCGATAAATTTCTCGATTAATCGTTAAAAAAATTTTATCGATTAAATATCGATTAAAATAATTTTAATCGATAAAAATTCGATTAAAATTTAAGAAAATATTTATAATATTTTTAAAAATTTTAGTAATAAATAATAAATGATTAATAATTAATAATAATTTATATATATATTTTTTACGTACAAACATCTCCCGCGTAATATTAAAATTTATTTTTATTAATTTATGTTGACCGGCAGACGTCAACTATAAAATGGCTGACAGCCAGAGCCGTCTTTACACCATTTTGGGCCCCCGGGCAAAAGAAATAGTGTTGGGCCCTTCCCCCGCAGTAATAAAAAATGAATATACATAATATATATAAATAAACATATTCCCATGGGGCCCATTTGCTTGTGGGCCCCGGGCAAATGCCCAAACGGGCCTATGCGTTAATATGGCCCTGCTGACAGCATCAGCGCAGTTAAATTTAAACATATAACTAGAAAGTTGAGCAAATATGTTGTTTTTAAGCTAACTGCGGATGGCAAAGTCGAAGATGGTGAAAACGTTTACTGTGTCCACTGCCATAAACAATTCTCTTTTAAAAGATCAAATACATCGCTGACGTACCACCTTCAGCACAAACCAAGTATCAACACATTGTCATGAAATTTAGTTCAAAATATTCTTAATTTTCAATGTCCGTGTGAAATTTTCAGTTTAATGACGTCATAAATTTCTATTTTTGGTTTTAATCGAAATTATCGATTAATTAATCGATAATTTTTCAAAAAGTTAACGATTAAATTTAATTTAATCGATAACAGCCCTATAAATTAATAATAATAATGATAATTATAATCATGATAATATTACTAATAATAATAATCATATTAATAGTAATAGTAATAATAATAACAATCTCTACTCCTCTCTCCGTGACGGATGTTTTTATACTAGCCCCCAACCTCCAACATGTACGCAGGATTGAAACTAGCAGACAAGCACACGTTCCAATCAGAAATCTCAGACCATGTCGCCATTCAGTCTTGAATATGTTCTATTGTTCTTGAAAACGTTGCTTCAAATAAAAATAAAAAATTTTTAAGGATATAAATATAAAACTCCCAATAAAATTATATTTACTGAGCCATGGAGAAGAATTTGTTCCATGCAAATAAAAACAAAAAGAAAACGATTTTTTAGAATAAGTTAATAAAACACTAGAACAATAACAACAATAGTATAAGTTAAAGAAGAAAAGATTTTTGTTGTGTGTTTTTTTTCTTCCCAATATCTATAATAAATGTAAAAAAATTAATTTGACAAGAAATTTTGGAGTTATTTAATTAAATTTGATCAATTTTTTTAATAAAAAATGATTTAATAAAGCATTATATTTATTTTTTTAACATTGTAAGTAATTATAGTTTGATTTGGTTTAAGCTACATGTATTAAAAAATAATTCAGTTAGTTTTAGAACAACGTCACAAGAGAAAAGATTTATTTAACACTAGAAACAAAAAGTGCATTAAAAATAAGTAAGATGAAGTTGGGTACGAAGAGAGGAGTAAAAAAAAAGGGGGGGGGGTGGAGTCCACCCCAGGTGCAACTAGTCTTAGCTACGCCACTGTTAGAGTGGTTTCAAGATGTTATACAAGCATCTAGAAAGTGGTGCAATTAAGACGATAAAAAAAAACGTAAAAAACAAAGTTTTGTTTTTACTACACATCCTTTATTTACAAGACATAACTAAAAGTATGTTCATTATGATATGCATCGCATGACAATCCAAAAATCCAAAATTGTAGTTATGTCTCATATATAAAGGATTTAAAGTTTTAAAAAAAACAAAAAACTACTATAGTCTGCTTGTAGTCTCTCTGCCTGTTTTCTCTAACGTAAAACAATTTACTGGCGTCTTGTCATAGTACACTTAATATGCCTCTATTTAATAAACGGTAATAAACTTCATCAAAGTTAGAAAGGGAGTGTGTGGAGTGTAACTGTTGTGCGTGGAGTGTAACTGTTGTGCGTGGACGCGGAGCGTAACAAACGTTCGTTGATGCTTTCTCTTTTTAAATCCCTTATATTAACTTCGCGGCCGTCTCTCTCTCTCTCTCTCTCTCTCTCTCTCTCTCTGTCTTGGGCTCGGCGGGCTGGGCGGAAAAACAGAAGTCAAAAATGACCCACTTCCCATGATCCGATCGAACTGAAATTTGGCACACGGACCCGTCTGACCTAACAATGCATCGTATCAAAATTTCAGATCGATCGAACGTACCGTAATTAAATTAATGCATTTTTAGTTTATCCTTATATGAGGTATGTAATTCAAAATTCACTGTTTGTTATTGTTTTTTTTCTGCCAGATTCACGTGAGTTTGAGTTGACGCCGACCGTCGTGTTGACGCCGACCGTCGTGCCGACACCCCCTCACATCCCACCCCCATTTATTAAAGACAAGGGACATTACTCGGTGTCAGTCTGTAAATGTTTGAAAATAATCAATACTGTTAGTTATGTCTCATATATAAGGGATTTATAGTCAAAAACTTTGTTTTTACGTGTTTGTTTTATTAAATCCCTTATATTAACTTCGCGGCCGTCTCTCTCTCTCTCTCTCTCTCTCTGTCTTGGGCTCGGCGGGCGGGCGGGCGGAAAAACAGAAGTCAAAAATGACCCACTTCCCATGATCCGATCGAACTGAAATTTGGCACACGGACCCGTCTGACCTAACAATGCATCGTATCAAAATTTCAGATCGATCGAACGTACCGTAATTAAATTAATGCATTTTTAGTTTATCCTTATATGAGGTATGTAATTTAAATTCACGATTTGTTATTGTTTTTTTGCCACGTGAATGTTTGAGCATTGAGGCGACCCAACGAAACGACGGTGCGCTTTTGTTTACATTTTACGTGTCACTCTGAGCTCGGTCAAGCGAATCGGTGACCAGACTTTTCCCCTCTCCCCCTCCCACCCACCCCTCCCTCCCTAGGGTTATGAAGCAAACTTGCGTTAAGACAGATTCAGTCTGTAAATGTTTGAAAATAATCAATACTCTTAGTTATGTCTCAAATATAAGGGATTTATAGTCAAAAACTTTGTTTTTACGGGTTTGTTTTATTAAATCCCTTATATTAACTTCGCGGCCGTCTCTCTCATCATCTCTCTCCCTCTGTCTTGGGCTCGGCGGGCGGAAAAACAGAAGTCTAAAATGACCCACTTCCCATGATCCGATCGAACTGAAATTTGGCACACGGACCCGTCTGACCTAACAATGCATCGTATCAAAATTTCAGATCGATCGAACGTACCGTAATTAAATTAATGCATTTTTAGTTTATCCTTATATGAGGTATGTAATTCAAAATTCACTGTTTGTTATTGTTTTTTTTCCCACTTCCACGTGAGTTTGAGTTGACGCCGACCGTCGTGTTGACGCCGACCGTCGTGCCGACACCCCCTCACATCCCACCCCCATTTATTAAAGACAAGGGACATCACTCGGTGTCAGTCTGTAAATGTTTGAAAATAATCAATACTGTTAGTTATGTCTCATATATAAGGGATTTATAGTCAAAAACTTTGTTTTTACGGGTTTGTTTTATTCTTTTCTTTTTTAAATCCTTTATATTAACTCGTGGTGTCTGCGGCCGACCGACCGACCTTGCTTGCTTGCTTGCTTGCTTGCTTGTCGCCAAAACTTTTGATCGATTTTTAACCCATTTGCTCGCAAGATAGCGAGCTGAAATTTTGCAGGCAGTTTCGTACCGATGATAAAAACAATGTATCAAAATTTCAGATCGATCGCATGTACCGTAATTAAATTATTGATTTTTTAGATTATTTTATTTATTCCTATGTATCATGCTATTTTTTGAGATAGTGCGTCGCGGTGCGTATTATATTGAACAACCTTTCTGTCGCGCAATAAGGTGCGTATTTTACTGACAACACTTTTTATAAACCTATTCCTGATCGGTGCGCATTATATTAAACACGTTTTACGACACAACTGCAATTTTGTATTTTTGGATGGTCTTGCGCTGCGTGTTATAATGAACATTATTTTAGTTACGTCTCATACGTAAAGGATTTATAGTCAAAAACTTGGTTTTTTACGGGTTGTTTTTATTAAATCCTTTATATTAACTCGTGGTGTCTGCGGCGGACCTTGCTTGCTTGCTTGCTTGTCGCCAAAACTTTTGATCGATTTTTAACCCACTTGCTCGCAAGATAGCGAGCTGAAATTTTGCAGGCAGTTTCGTACCGATGATAAAAACAATGTATCAAAATTTCAGATCGATCGCATGTACCGTAATTAAATTATTGATTTTTTAGATTATTTTTTTTATTCCTATGTATCATGCTATTTTTTGAGATAGAGCGTCGCGGTGCGTATTATATTGAACAACCTTTCTGTCGCGCAATAAGGTGCGTATTTTATTGACAGCTCTTTTTATAAACATATTCCTGATCGGTGCGTATTATATTAAACATGTTTTACGACACAACTTCAATTTTGTATTTCTGGATGGTCTGGCGCTGCGTATTATAATGAACATTCTTTTAGTTACTTCTCGTACATAAAGGATTTATAGTCAAAAACTTGGTTTTTTACGGGTTTTTCTTATTAAATCCTTTATATTAACTCGTGGTGTCTGCGGCCGACCGACCTTGCTTGCTTGCTTGCTTGCTTGCTTGTCGCCAAAACTTTTGAACGATTTTTAACCCACTTGCTCGCAAGATAGCGAGCTGAAATTTTGCAGGCAGTTTTGTACCGATGATAAAAACAATGTATCAAAATTTCAGATCGATCGCATGTACCGTAATTAAATTATTGATTTTTAGATTATTTTATTTATTCCTATGTATCATGCTATTTTTTTAGATAGAGCGTCGCGGTGCGTATTATATTGAACAACCTTTCTGTCGCGCAATAAGGTGCGTATTTTACTGACAACACTTTTTATAAACCTATTCCTGATCGGTGCGCATTATATTAAACACGTTTTACGACACAACTGCAATTTTGTATTTTTGGATGGTCTTGCGCTGCGTGTTATAATGAACATTCTTTTAGTTACGTCTCATACGTAAAGGATTTATAGTCAAAAACTTGGTTTTTTACGGGTTGTTTTTATTACATCCTTTTGCTGGTAGTTTAAAGTGTGCGGTGGTTTTTGTGGGTTGGGGTGGGTGTGTTTATGTGTTTATAGGTCCGATGTTTTTAGGTGTTTATAGGTCTGGTGTGTTTAGGTGTTATAGGTCTGGTGTGTTTAGGTGTTATAGGTCCGATGTGTTTAGGTGTTTATAGGTATGATGTTTTTAGGTGTTTATAGGTCTGATGTGTTTAGTAGCTGGTATTTGAATATTTTATTATGCTGGTGCGTGATGGTTTATTGCGTGTGATCTCTGTTTTGGTGTTGCGTTGTGGTATTTGTGTTTCAAGGCGGTAGATGATGTATTCATAAATACATGTTGGTTCATGCTGTGACCCTTGTAAACGCAGAGTGTTGAGTTTGGACAGTTTCTGTTGTTTTTTTCCCAGACTTGAAGAACCTGACTTTTATCTTGGTGAATATAAAATCACCATTTGTGCAATCTTGTAATAGTACATCTCATTAAATCTTAAATATTTTTTTTCCAAATTGTTTCGTTAAATTCTTCAAATGAACCAATCAATAAAAAGGGGAGTGCACTTAATTTAACTTCACCGGCCCATGCTTTATTTCCAATATCTGGTACAGACGGTGGCTCTCAACTTGTTCGCCATCGCGACAATTCTAACGCCTATCGATATAATGCATGTGGTTCTCACTGATTAACTGTCGTAATAAATTTCTTTATATTAAAGAAAGACTTAATTATGGGTTCCTTTTATAAGAATGATGGTGTTGAAATTGGGTTTTTTTAAAATCCAGCACCAGTCCAGAGTGATGTAACTTAATAACCGCTGTTTCCAAGACTAAAAAATAAAAAAAATCCTAGCCGCGACCTTGACTGACAAGGTCAGAAAATACGGCTTAGAGTCGTGACGTCGTGACTAGTTTCATTCAGCGGCAGAAGTACGGTCTCTGCAGAAATGTCCCACATTTGTTCTGCGTTGTGTTTCTGTATGTTGTCTTGAGGTTTGTGGTGCCTCAGCGCTCAACCAGCTTTCTATCTAACACGTCGTTGGCTCACGTGCCTGAAAATGTTGCCTCTGTCGGTGTCACTGGTTGTTCTGATGTTACTTTTGGCTACGGTCCTTGCCTCACTCAGGACAATAAGCAATGTAAAGGGGTGGGTGGGGGGAATTTTAAATTATTATTTTTTTATTTTTT
Organism: Ampullaceana balthica; assembly: GCA_944989445.1. Lineage (NCBI taxonomy): Eukaryota > Metazoa > Mollusca > Gastropoda > Lymnaeidae > Ampullaceana > Ampullaceana balthica. Next base: position 112,292 of record CALYLW010000917.1, read on the forward strand.
TTTGGGGGGGGGGATTTCACAAACTTCAAAGGTCAAAGAATCGGCACCTTATAATACACTTGATGATAAAAAATATAGGTATGAAAGTTCTTTTATTTAACTTTTTATCTCACATATCATATGAGATCGATAATTTAAAACAAAAATTAGTTCGTTGTTTTTATTAAATTCAAATTTATTTATTGTTTCCTGTCCATTTTTTCTCGATCTGTTGGACGGAGTTCTTTACGTTTTTTAACGTAATTTCACTTGGAAAAATTGCGTTTATAAATTCGAAATGTCTGTAATGCTTGCTCATGCAACTCCTCCTGAACCATCCCAGATAGAGGGTTCGTGTTTTGGCAAATATGCTAAGGAGGTCCCAAGGATGTGCAACGGCCAAAAAAAAATAACAAAAAGGTTTACTGGATTTCCTGGAAAATCCTAAAAACCCGAAAATATATCAGTATTTTGTCAATTTCTCGCCAACCATAACATCTATCGGGTTGAAACAAGCGTCAAACAATAGCCAATAATATTTAGAACAATGTTGGAGAAGGAATTTTACAAACATCCATATCCATATGTCTTCCGTAATTTTAGAAGCAATTTTTGAAAGCAATTGTTTTGTTTAGTTTCAAAATTAATGATTTGAAATTACTTTTGACTTGTCGTCAATAAGCAAATTTATTCCGCTGCCAAGCGATGTGTTACTAATATTGTACATCAAGCAAAAACATCATATTTTAATAATAAAATAATCACAAGTAGTACTAGTAGGCAGCTATTTAAGGTATGCAATAACCTCAGAGGGAGTGGTAACGCTATGGTCCTTCCCTCTGTGTATCCCCTGCATCAGCAACCAGATATATTTTGTAACTTTTTTATCAACAAAATTGCTAAAATTCGTGATGAACTTGACAGAACGTTGTTGCCACCACATGATGTATCTCCTTCTATTGCTGTGAGGTCAGGCTTTGACATGTTTCAGACTGTTACGGAAAATGAGGTCAAAAGTGTTATTCTAAAATCTAGGCCAACGTCCTGCCCTCTTGATCCCATCCCCACTCCACTATTGGTTGAGTCATTAGATCTCTTACTCCCAACAGTAACTAATATAGTTAATGAAAGTCTAAAATCTGGCACCTTTCCTTCATTATGTAAATCTGCTATTATAAAACCCTTGCTGAAAAAAAAAGGGTTAGACCAAAACAATTTAAACAACTATCGACCTGTGTCTAATATTTCATTTTTGTCGAAAGTCATTGAAAAACTAGTCTTAAAACAACTTTTTTCTTATCTAAATGACCACACTCTATTAAGTCCTAATCAGTCGGCCTACAGACCTTCTCACAGCACAGAGACCACTCTGTTGAAGGTAACAAATGACCTCCTGCTCGCACTGGACAGTGGGAAATTTTCTATATTGGTCCTCTTAGATCTTAGTGCAGCCTTTGACACTGTTGACCATCAAATACTGCTGAAAACCCTGCAAAGTTATTTTGGAATTTCTGGCTCAGTTCTGGCTTGGTTTCAATCATACTTATCTAACAGATCACAGGTAGTATCAGTAGATGGTTGTATCTCTCACAAAGCTGACTTGCTTTATGGTGTGCCTCAGGGTTCTGTTTTGGGTCCGGTACTTTTTGTACTGTATACAAGACCGCTACTTCTACTGCTTGAAAAGCATTCAGTTAAAAGCCAATCATTTGCAGATGATACTCAACTATATATTCACACTGATCCCTCTAATATGGACTCCGGTGTCCAATTGTTGCAGGAGTGCATTGGTGAAGTGAAGTCTTGGATGACGTTAAGCAAACTCAAGCTGAATGATGACAAGACTGAAGCACTTCTATTTTGCAACAATAAATCACGCAGTACTTTGTCTCTTCCGAAGTCAATTCACGTAGCCAGTTCGGATATTCTGTTCACAACATCGACTAGGAATCTTGGCTACATTATTTCTGACAACATGTCTATTAACAACTTCATCAATCACATCTGTCGCTCTGCCTACACTGCCATTCGTCAGATCAGCTCAATCCGTCATTACTTAACAGTTAGTGCCACAAAAACACTAGTCTGTGCTCTTGTACTGGCTCGTATGGATTACTGCAATTCTCTTCTGTCAGGTGTGCCAAAACAATGCATTGAAAGACTACAGAAAGTTCAAAATTCAGCTGCCAGACTGGTGCTCAATGCAAAAAAACATGACCATGTTACTCCACTTCTTCGCTCACTTCATTGGCTGCCTATACAAGCCCGTATTGATTACAAACTGGCCGTTCTCTGTCACAATTTCTTTTCGGACTCAAGCCCATCGTATCTTACTGAACTTTTGTCGGTCTACTCACCCACTCGCAAGCTAAGATCTTCTGCAGACACACGCGTTCTCTCTGTTCCTACGACACGCACCAAAACGTTTGGTGAAAGGTCGTTCTCTTTTTGTGCAGCCAAACAATGGAATTCTCTACCATTACACATACGTGGTATTCAAACAACCAAGTCCTTCAAGACTGCACTTAAGACACATCTTTTCAAAATTTATTTTTTAAAATTGATGAAACAACATTTCTTGTAAATGATTAACGTAGCTTATGTATAATGTATTGTAATTGTGTGTGTTTGTTGTGATATGAATGTTAATTTAATACTTATAAGTATGTTATTTCTTTCATGTAAAGCGCTGTGAGCCCAGTTCCTTACTGGGATACAACGCTATATAAATAATCAATTTATTATTATTATTATTATTAATCTAGAACAGTGCTTCTAAAACTTTTAAGTATGGCGGACCAGCAGGAATTTTTCCATTGCCCAAGGGACCGGTGCACTATTTTCCCTGCACTGACAATTTTTTCGGTCCTTTTTTGAGAACATCTGCGGACCGGCAGCGGATGGCCCAAGGACCGGCACCGTTCCGCGGACCACCACTTTGAGAAGCACTGATCTAGAAGGATATTTAAAGGGTTTTCCCGCTTTGTGAATGCTTATGATAGATTTTTGTGTGGTGCGCATTCTATTGACACATTCTTGGTGTGATGTAGCTTAAGGGGATATGACGTAATATTGTGTTTTGTTTCAGAATTACATATTTTAATCGACTTTTATTGTAATCTAGAATGATTTCCCTTGATAAAAAATAGGAGATTCCTTGTTGGAAATTGCGTTTAAATACTCATTCCAATTTTTATTTTTGGTTTTTTTTTCTATACCAACGGTACAATAAACAGTCGATTTAATTCCAAAATTGCTATTAATGTTAATAATTTAAACGCTTCATCTAGTCCAGCGGTTCTAAACGTGGTTTGTAGGACAGTCCTAAATCTTCCATTAATCTTCATCGAAATTCGGAACTAATTTACCTTTAATTGTAGGGGCAATATTTTCTTGCTTTAGAGATCGCCATTTTCGATCAATTGCTGATTTGTTAAATTTGTTCGTGGGTTTATTTGTTGGTGGGGTGGGATTTTGGCTTTTATACTTTGGTTTTGTTTGTATGTTTGCTTGTTTGTTTGCTTGATGTTCATGTTTGTTGTTGCTTTTCTCGGAATGAGGAAAATTCGTAGTCCCCCCCTCCTCCCCCGGCGCGGCACGAACGCTGGCTGCACCACTGTTTGGTCCTGTGACGTCAGATTACCGAGTCTTGAATGGAATATTTCTCGTCATTCCTTGTTGCATCGCCAAAACCTGCAGGGTTAGCACTTTATCCGACGCCCCCAGACTATCCAAATGTCTACAAACATCCATCGCAAGTTATCTCTGGATACTCCATTTCTTATTGGTTTTTAAAAACATGATTTCAAATTGAGCAGACGTTAACATGACAAGAACCCTGGTGCTGCTTTTAGTGCCGTTCGGGGGACGCTAAAGATAGCATTCAGTTGAATGGAGAGTGTGGTGAGCTCTTTGTAAGAGTGGATCAACATAAACAGGACTAATAGTCAACGGCTATTCATATCTTTATTTAAAGAAAACGAGGCTCGAGATTCAGTAGGAGGTTAACAAGATGTGGAAAGTGTGGGAGCTGGTGACGTCTGGGCGTGATGTCGTCACTGGCTCGTCACGGAATAATCGAATATCAGAAAGCAAATATCGTTTAGTTTGATGGTAGTGGGAGAAGATCGTAAGGAATGCTGCTGGGGGGGGGGTAAAATATTCACCAACAAACAAACAAGCTGTAAAGATATCTATTGGATATTTTTTACGTTGATTCTACCATTAATAAAATAGACAGGTAAAGTTATGGCAGTCGAATTCAAAGTGTTTAAATTTGATGGACGGGATAAGGAGAGCTGTAAGAAAAAAAATATTAATAAATACGAATGAGTTCTCTCAATGGACCATAGGCTTCTTCGGCTTCCATTTTAGTGACGTCAGTCTAAGAGAGGAAAACTGCTGAGATCAGAAAATATTCATGCCCTACATTTAATTCGGTGGATACACAAAACGTTAATGTGTGAGGGTTCGGGCAGTGTGTATTGGTTTGGGCAGTGTGTATTGGTTTGGGCAGTGTGTATTGGTTTGGGCAGTGTGTATTGGTTTGGGCAGTTCGTGTTGCGTTTTTGTTTTTTGTTGTTGTTTTTTTTTCAACATTCATGACAGAATTAAAGGCGAATAATTGTAAGAGAAATGTTAAGATCAGACTCTTGTGTGTTACGTTTTATTTTATTAAGTATCTCCCGCTGTTGGAGAAGGCTTTTGTATTTGGACTTCATATTTTCAATAGAGTTGTCAAATGGGAAATACATTTTTTTTTATATTTAAAAAACGACTTTTGATATAAACGAACAATTCATATAAAACGCGAATAGACCACCCACCCCCCTCCTCTCTCTTTACACCGCTGTTCAATTATAATTTAGAAATGAATCCAGCATAAGAAATAAAAATCCCCGAGGTAACCCAATTTTGAGGAAATTCTAAACGTGGAATTACGAGAAGAAGAAGAAGAATAAAAAAAAAGAAGCTATGATAATATAAATAATTGTAATAGCCGTCTAGTTGTGTGTAGGCGTGCCATGAAAGCCCCCGGGAGCTCGTTGGGGAGGGGGTGGGAGGGGGGTTGGAGTGGGGTGGGGTGGGGTGGGGGCCCTGTGATCGATAAGAACAAATGATAAGCTTCAAATTACAAGACTTGATCAAGTGCCCCCCTATATCATCTGATTGATCAAGTCTCTCTATAGCCGCATGATCAGGTCTTTTCCACACTCGACTGCTGCATGTATATTTGTTTTTAATCAATGAATGACAGGCGTATCAATGACGCGGTTCTCTACACTGGAGTTTCAGCAAATGAGGGATATTTGTTGTTGGTTTTTTTTTAAGAAGTTGTTTCGGGTGGGAGGGGGGGGTTGTGAATAAATAGCATGCCTTGTTTGTAAATGGAATTGTATTCGGAAGTGGCATGGCAAGAGCTAGGATAAATTAAAATTAATAAAATGATGCATTGTGGTGTTCGGGTGGTGTGGAAGGTCAGGGTTTCGTTGGTAGGTCACGCTTTAAATCAAGAAAGGAGGTTGCATCTATAAGAGAAAGAAGGGGTCTGCGAACAGGGGTAAATTACCCCATTTTGGGTTGAAGGTGAACTCTTGGGGGTAATACAGACTTATTTGGGGCATATAAAATCCCTAGAATCCGCTCCTTTAGTGGTAACATCAAACATAAAATTGTATATTTTGGGGTATCAGACAAACAAGTCCCCCCACCCCTGTATTATAGCCTGGAGCAGTCGCGTGGTCGTAAGGTGTTCGTGTAGTTATACATCTATAGTCAGAGGCGTAACAACGACTTGGCATCGGGGCAGTTGCCAAGGACGCCGAGGGATAATCCTTCAATTTATTCAAATTTAATATTTTATATTTAGTATTTGTCAAGGGCGCTAAAAATAAACTAGCCAAGGGCGGGCGCGGAAAATCCAGTTACGCTTCTGTCTATAGTCTATAATATAATCGGAGCTAGTCTAGTTTGACGGGGTTAAGTCCTCGTGGTCAAGTGACCTCACAGGTATAGTTTGATGGGATGAATTACTGGTGGTCATGTGACCTCACAGGTATAGATTGATGGGATGAAATACTGGTGGTCATGTGACCTCACAGGTATAGTTTGATGGGATGAATTACTGGTGGTCAAGTGACCTCACAGGTATAGTTTGATGGAATGAATTACTGGTGGTCATGTGATCTCACAGGTATAGTTTGATGGGATGAATTACTGGTGGTCATGTGATCTCACAGGTATAGTTTGATGGGATGAATTACTGGTGGTCATGTGATCTCACAGGTATAGTTTGATGGGATGAATTACTGGTGGTCATGTGATCTCACAGGTATAGTTTAATGGGATGAATTACTGGTGGTCATGTGATCTCACAGGTATAGTTTGATGGGATGAATTACTGGTGGTCATGTGATCTCACAGGTACAGTTTTAACTGTTTTTCAATAATAATAAATTTATTTAGAAATTACTGTATATACTCGTTCAATAGCCCGTTCGTTCATAAGTCGACGACCCCCCCCCCACCACATACACACTTTTGGAAAAGAAAAGTATTAAAAGTGTATATCCTGCTCACAGCTTAAACAAAATTGTACACATTTTTTTATTAAAACTACAAGCTAAATCGGTCATTATGATTGTTTAATTGGTAATGCCTATCTTTGTCTTGGTGCTCTTTGTTAGGCAAGACTTACCGGTATTTAAAAAAAAATATTTGGTAATCAGTGACGAAAGCGCGTACATTAAAATTCTTTGTTGAAAACAAAATGTGTAAAAAGAATTGATTAAAACGTTCACAAAAATAAATAAAATGATTAAATACGGCAAGTGCAAATGTTTAATAATATATTATAGCTTCTGGTAGAGGAGTCGAATCTTGTAGAATGTAGAAAATGACCTTGATGATCTACAATAAAAACACCGATATTCAATATCCATGCAGAAATACATTAATGAACCGCTCGTAAGTCGACCCCCAACCTTTCTCCCTAGATTTTGTCAAAAAAGGTCGGCTTGCGAACGAGTATTTACGGTAGTTATATACGGTAGTATATACGGTAGTATATACGGTAGTATATACGGTAGTATATACGGTAGTATATACGGTAGTATATACGGTAGTATATACGGTAGTATGTACGGTAGTATATACGGTAGTATATACGGTAGTATATACGGTAGTATATACGGTAGTATATACGGTAGTTATCAAAGTGTAGATCAAATGAATAGATCCCTTGAATTGTTATAAGAAAGTAGTCGGTTCAGGACCACGCAAATATTGAATTAAAAATGAATAGTTCTCTCATTAGGTGCCGCCCATAAATGATGTAACGCGATTTTGGCCGATTTTAACCGCCCCACCCCTCGCGTCACACTTCGTTACAAAAACTTAGATCCCCCTCCAATATTACATCACAAAGCTTTGACACCTTAAAAGCATTGTTTTCTAATTGAAAATTACCATGTCGCAAATTATTTTTAAAATCCCTTATATTAACTTCACCGTCTTGTCAAAACTAACCCACTTTCCGTTATCCTATTGAACTGAAATTGTGCACATAGACTCGTGTTACCTAACAAAGTATTGTATCAAAATTTCAGATTGATCGAATGTACCTTAATTAAATTAATGAATTTTTAGTTTATCTCTGTGTATCTCTATGTAGCATGTGTGGTGGTCTGCTATAAATGACCTCCAATGGTCACTTGAGGTCCACTCCAGCCCTCGATGACCTCATTCCCATGTTTTACAGCGCGGAGAGTTCAGTCACGTTCAGTCTGTAAATATTTATGCTAGTCTGTCGCGCGTGCCAATTATATTGAACATAATCAATACTTTTAGTTGTGCCTCATATATAAAGGATTTATAGTCAACAAATTTGTTTTTACGGGTTTGTTTTATTTGTCATTTAAATATGTATTTTGTGTAAGTCTGCACTCTAATATCGTATCTCGCGTGAAGCCTTTGAAAACGTCATTAAATAAATTTTAAGCAATCAAACATTTAAGTTGAACTTTTATTTAAAGTTGCGCGTTTTGATTTGATGCCACATTTCTTAAACATCCCCCCTCCCCCACATCGTCACTAATGCGTGACCCCCTTCCCCAGGTGTGTAACGTCACTTATGGACGGCCCCCTTAAGAATGATTAATAATTTTTAAAAAAGTTATTCTAACGATAATTAAATTTCCGAAAATAAATTAAAGTTATGGACTAAATTATTTTCAGTGATTGGTTTTGATTCTTAATTCGAGTGCTCAAATCCCCCATTTTTAATCCTTTATATTAACTCGTGGTGTCTGCTTGCTTGAGTGCCGAAAAATCTTTGGATCGATTTTAACCCACTTCCTCGTAAGCTAGCGAGCTGAAATTTTGCAGGCAGACCCGTGCCGATGATAAAAATGATGTATCAAAATTTCAGTTAAATCGAATGTACCGTGATTAAATTAATTAATTTTTAGATTATTTTATTTATCTCTATGTAAAATGTTAACTTTTTTGCTATAGTGTCGTGGTGCGTATTATATTGAACAACCTTTCCTGTCGCCCAATAAGGTGCGTATTTTATTGACAACACTTTTTATAAACATATTCCTGATCGGTGCGCATTATATTAAACATTTTTTACGACACATAACTACAATTTTGTATTTTTGGATGGTCCTGCGCTGCGTATTATAATAAACATTCTTTTAGTTATGTCTTGTACATTTACAAACAAAAACATGTTTTTTTAACGGATTTTTAAAAATATTTTTTTATTTTAAAAATTGATTTTTTAAAAAAAGATTTGGAAATAGGATAAACGCGATCTGTTAATCTATCTATAGAATCTATATATAATTCTCTTCGTGGTCGGACCCTGCGAGACACCAAGCTGCAAGTATGTTCAACATATATAAATTTTAGAAAGCAGCGCACCAAATTACTGCACCAATGCATGAAAACTTGTGCAAATTAAATATGCGCTGTAAAAAAAATTATTGACGTCATTGTTTTCGCTGATATTTTAATTTTGTAAAAAGGGAACAATGTAAAAAGTTATAAAATACTTAGTGTTCATTTCAGAAAGTATAATATTTCGTATTGATCAAACAAGGACAAGTTAGTTGGGATTTTGAAAAAGGTGGGCGTCGTAGGCGCCCTAAAAAAGTGCATTTTTTCAAAATAAATAGATTTCAGCTGAACACTTCCGTCATTTTTTACGGGTGATACGCCGCGGGTCTCTCCAGAGTTCCTTCTTTTCATTCACTCACAGTCGTTTGCCCAAACCCACCCCATTTTCAGGAAGTCTTCACCCGTCACTAAATCATTAGCGGCGTACGTTACGCCGCAGGTCAGCTAGGGGTTAATATTTCAGCTAAGAATTATAGTGTTCTGAGAATAAAGGCCTGGCCTTAAAAAGTGAAAATTATTTATTAGAGGTTTATCAGTTCCAACAAAAAAATTTGTTTACTCAATAATCATAGAATGGTCTCCAAATCTGTGCTCCACGACCATTCCTATGATCCCTATGGCCGCTTGGATGGGGAATTTATTGATCACCGTTTAAGTGGTTAGGGTTTGTTTTTTTTCAATTAAATTAAATATAATAATAATAAATTGATAAATTTTATAGCGCTGTATCCCAGAAAGGAGCAGGGCTCACAGCGCTTTACATGGAGATAATAATATACATATAATAATTTAATTATACATTCTGATCATAATAACAACACAAAACACAGTACTTTATACATACGCTACGTTAATCATTAAAAAGAAATGTTGTTTCTTTAATTTTGAACATAAATTTTGAAAAGATGCGTCTTAAGTGCAGTCTTGAAGGACTTGGTAGATGAAATACTCCGGATGTGTAATGGTAGAGAATTCCATTGTTTGGCTGCACAAAAAGAGAATGACCTGTCGCCAAATGTTTTAGTTCGTGTCTTAGGAATACAGAGAATGCGAATGTCTGCAGAAGAGCGTAGCTGACGACTTGGTGAGTAGACCGACAGAAGCTCAGTAAGATAGGAATGGCATGAGTCAGAAAAGAAGTTGTGACAGAGAACGGCAAGTTTGTAATCAATTCGGGCTTGTATAGGTAGCCAATGAAGTGAGTAAAGTAGCGGAGTAACATGGTCGTTTTTTTGTTTATTTTGCCTTTAGAACTAATCTGGCAGCTGGCAAATATTTTAAATGTAAATAAAACTTACGATTGGTCTTAATTTTTTAAAGCTCTAAAATAAAAACAAATAATTATCATCACCAACATAATCATTTAATGATAATAGTCATAATTTCACGGTGTTTCAAGAATAAAAAAATACGTGGTTCATTTGGCTTTATTTAATCCAACTCTGCGATAATGACTTTTGTATACTAGAACTACATTTACATATATATATATATATAAACATATATATATAAATACTAGGGGCAAGTACCCGGCTTCGCCCAGGTTTAACAACAACAGCAACAACAACAAAAACAACAACAGCAACAAAACAACAAAAACAAACAACAAAAACAAAACAACAACTACAACAACAACAGCAACAACAACAAAGCAACAACAACAAAACAACAACTATAAAACAACAACAGCAACAACAACAGCAACAGCAACAACGACAAAACCAACAACAGAAACAGCAACAGCAACAAAACCACAAAAAAAACAACAACAAAAACAACAAAATCAACAACAAAATCAACAACAAAACAACTACAACAACAACAGCAACAAAAACAAAGCAACAACAACAAACAACAACTACAACAGCAACAACAACAAAGCAATAACAACATGAAGGACATTGTCGTCGCAGGGCAAGGGATGTGGACAACAACACAACAGCAAAAACAACACAAAAGCAACAGCAGCAACAGCAACAGCAACAACAACAGCAACAACAACAGCAACAGCAACAGCAACAACAACAAAAACAACAACAGCAACAACAACAAAAACAAAACAACAACAAAACATCAACAAAACATCAACAACAAAACAACAACAAAACAACAACTACAACATCAACAGCAACAACAACAAATCAACAACAACAAAACAACAACTACAACAACAAAAGCAACAACAAAAGCAACAACAACAAAAAAATTATTTTATGGCGATAATCGCCTTCTTGTTAATCTCGACACCAAAATGTTTATTATTTTGCGTCATTATTTTACGTCTTAATTTTCAATAATTTTTATTTTATATAGCTCATATAGGGAAAAACTATATTTTGGGCCCCCGGCCCCCGGTATCTTATATATATGGAACGAAACCTGTTTAATAACCTTTCCGGTATAATTTTGTGTACGTGTACCAAATTTCACGTTATTTGGTTGTCTGGATCTTTAGTTATAAGGGAACAGACAGACGACGGACAGACAACAAATGCGTCTTATATATATAGAGATATATATATATATATATATATATATATCCCTATATATATTGCGCCTAAGCGCGTCCGAAGCCGTGTGTGTGGGAGTGTGGGTGCTCGCTATGCGGGGTAACTCCCGAAAATAAAATCCCTATATATCCCTATATATATTGCGCCTAAGCGCGTCCGAAGCCGTGTGTCTGGGAGTGTGGGTGCTCGCTATGCGGGGTAACTCCCGAAAATAAAATAAATTAAGACGTAAAATAATAAAAGTTTTGGTGTCGAGATTAACAAGACGGCGTTTCTCGCCATAAAATATTGTGTCTTTTACGTCATAGTTCGAGCTCATATTAATTTGTAAAATGGAAACAAAGTAAAAAGAGCCGCGGTTATTTCAATGAAATGTGCTTTTTTTATGGTACCATCTGTTTGTGTGTTTATGTTTGTGTGTGCAAGTGTGTGAATAAAGTGAGTGTGTGTGTGTTTATTTTGTCAACTAAATGTGATGAAACGATTTATTTTTATGTCTGATAATGTTGCGCCTCTAACAAGAATAAGTATAATTTTTTTGTAAAAAATTACAGAATTAATATTTGTTTGCAAATTACATCTTTACACTGTTTTCCTTTATGTATTTTCGAGATGTATTTTATTCAGCCGTTCGAAAAATTTATTTGCTTTGGTCTTTCTCCAGATGTCTACATTTATGTTCAACGTTAATCTACCTAACATTTTTGTTTACAAACCATAGTCATTGTTTTTTTAGCGCAATATTTTAACAATATTTATATACTATTATTTTCTATTATTTTCTTTATTATCAAATACACAGTATCATTTTACCACTTTTCTTTATATCTTTTATATGTTTAATTTAAATACTTAATGTATTTGACATTTTACAAGTTAGTTCTAAATAATCAAATACTAATCAAATACTAACAATGTATTCAATGCATTAGAGAAAGAAAGCACATGAGTGAAACCAGATACCAAACACTATAGCTTAGCCACTGTTAATATTCTTTTTGCATAAATTAAGTCAAACATGCTAGGTAAGTTATATTTATCAATGATTCTTAGGTGGGATATTTATTTTCCTTCGGTGCTTAAATAGTTTACACGATTTTTTTTTCTGGAACGATTGCTCCATAAACTGCCCCAAGGAAATAGAAGGAATGAAAAAAAAATCGGTACTGTTATAGACGAAAATGGATTATATATAGGAGTTATATGCACGGACCAATGAGTGTGGTTAATAAGTGGAACAGCTATTTTTATATTGAGTACAACTTTATGACCTTTTGAAATGTACCATTTATTGGTGGGGTAAGAGTCAATAATATCGCCCAACCCTGGATGACATAAACACTATAGCTTAGCAACTGTTTTTATACTTTTTGCATAGATTAAACTAAATCAGCAGGGTAAATTTTAAGCCCAGACCTTGCGATTCAAAATGTTTCTTTAAAACAAATAAAACCCATGCACACCTTACTTAAGCATCAAAATTCACATAAATAATATGCTTTTCCCATAAAAAATCATTGCTAAGAAAGGTATTTAAGAGCTTACAAAACTAAAACATTCATTAAAAAAATAGTTACATTTCTAGAACAATGAGTTGCGTGGCACACACTTCGGGTATAAACTGTACGGTTCTTTAAGGTATACATATATTTAGTGTAAAGACATATCGCGGGTATTACGACTCATATATAGGTTCTAGCTTCAGAAAGTGCGTGCTCAAGCGAAAAAATACACTAACAGCAACTGATATTTAGACATAACAGCTTGATTTTATTTGAGCAATATTATGCAACGAGGATAAATTTTTGTATAAAGACTGATTTCAAAGGCAGATCATGTTGTTTACTAAATGGCAGTTTTCTATTAAGCTGTATACACTTTCTTGAAAAAATTCTTTTTAAATTATTCTGATTTAATATCAAATGCCTACAAATATATGTTATATATTAAGACCATTACCAAATATGTCATTTTATAAGCTAAAAAATGCTACAACGAAAAAAGGCTTAAATACAAATACAACGAAAAGTAATCCTTTATTTTAGTGGAACAAGTATCTGCCAACTTATTGCTTTGTTAATACTAGAAGAAAAGAGTGGAAAGTCCTTTCAAAATGACGCAATTTATTAGAAAATCAATCTCTAGGAATTTAAAAAAAAACAAAACATTGTTTTTATGTTAATATTCGTGTGAAAAGAAAATAAGAACCATACACCCGTAAACCATATTTCCACCCTCCACTAAGCATACATATTCAAATAAATATTATCTGGCTCAAATAATAACTAATTCGTCTTAAAATAATTTCATGCTTAAACTATACAATGGAATTGGTGTTTTTCAGAGCATTTTCCTAGAACCAAAGGAATCATATGGAAATATATTTTTAATTTTTTTTTATTCATGTGAAAATAAATTGAGCCTTGCCGATTAGATTTTTATAACTCTTAAGTACCTTTCATATTCTGTAGGAGTATATTATATAGAGAAAAGCATGCGTTATTAAAGCAGACATACCAAAATTGATGGTTAATATTTAAATTCATCATACTTTCTATTTTCTCGACACACATATCGTGAATTTTATAAGACGTGGTTTGATTTATCACTACCCTAATTTCATGATGCATTTACATTCAATTTTAAGGGAAATTTGAGACCCAAAACAAAATAAAGTTATTTTTTAATTGTGCCTACCCCTGTTCTGGCAAAAAATACACTAACAGCAACTGATATTGTGACATAACAACTTGATTTTATTTGAGCAATATTATACAACGATGATAAAATTTTGTATACAGACTGATTTTTTAAAAACTATTCTGTTTTAAAATCAAATGCCTACATAATATATGTTATATATTAAGCCCTAACTTATATGTCATTTTATAAGCTAAAAAAGCTACAATGAAAAAAGGCTTGAATATAAATACAAAGAAAAATAATCCGTTATTTAAGTGAAACAAGTATCTGCCAATTTATTGCTTTGTTACTATGCTAAAAAAATATCCTATTCGTCTTGAACTAATTTCATACTTAGCTTATAAAATGGAGTGGGTGATTTTAAGAGCTTTTCCCTAGAACCAAAGGAATCAAAGATATTGTTTTAATTTTTTGATTTATGGAAAAAGAAATTTAGCCTTGCCCATTAGATTTTTGTAACTGTTAAGGACCTTTGTTATTCTGGTAAAGTATATCGAGAAAAGCGTGCGTTATTAAAGCAGAAATACCAAAATTGATGGGAAATATTTAAATTCATCATACTTTCTATTTTCTAGACACACATATCGTGATTTTTATAAAGAAGGGGTTTGATTTATCACTACCCTAATTTCCTGATACGTTTACACTCATTATTAAGGGGAATGTGAAACTCAAATCCAAATAAAGTTATTTTCATTGTGCCTACCCGTAGCATCGCACGGGCATTGCTCTCGTATATATATATATATATATATATATATATATATATATATATATATATATATATATATATATATATATATATATATATATATGGGAATACATTACAACGAGGTCTTGCGACCTACCTAGCATATTTAGATATTATAATAGGTCTAATAATACCCGGGAAAGGCTAAGGGGTAAACCCTGACAGAAAAACAGGAACTGGAGCACCTAAAGACGGTCTATACATAAAAATTATATACATTCCGGCAGCTCCTGCGACGCCAATGGTGCCAAGCTGCATCGACGCAAGTCGTTCCCTTGGCTACATCATTGACGTGGAGAGGAGGGATATGCTGTATGGGCAGCAGCTAATTCTCCATAATACCCGCCCAGGCTTGCATCACCTCTGGAGAGGACACTCCAGTGTCTCAAAAAGTCCTGCACAAGAAGGTTTTTGCAAAAAAAAACAAGGTGATTCACCATCGTCTCTCGAGACGGAAGAATGCCGAAGAAGACGGGGAAGTGTATATACTTGAGTCTATACATATAAACTTCATTCTTAACTTAAAATCGGTAATAATAAATCAAAGCATCATATTTCGATGGTTAAGTTTCAAAATTCCCGGTGGGGGCGAAGATGGCTAGTGAGGCGAGTTCTAACACGATTCAGACACGCAATGATCTTGAGCAGTAATTTACGGTGATAGACGGAAGATGGAGACACAGACAAAACCCGGAAATACAAGTCTGTGTGTTTTGTTGTTTCTTTGTTTTGTTTTGCTGTTCTTTGTCTTCAGTCTAGATAGCGACACTAGACGCCCACAGACCTAACACAGTAGGTTCTAGGCTCAGTGTGACGCAACGGTCGAGATTAGACGTACATGTACAAGGTGTACATGTACACAAAACGTTTCAGGGCACGCAGTTCATGCGGGCTGTCTGGGGGATTAAATGATTTCCCCCCAACGGTACTAATCAATCATGGAGTAACAGGATAATGAGAAAGAGGGATTTGGTGAAAATGAACTTGATAAAAAATTTTTTTTAAAGGGTGACAAATCGTATGTTTGAGTGATATGTCTAATAAAACATGAACTTATTGTTCATTTGTTGGGTAATGCTTGAAATGCCACAATACATGGTCCCCCCGGATTGTTTTATTTAAAACAAAATTCTTTGTTAGGGAAATGGGTGGGCGGAAGGTGTCAACTTATCTTTGCTAACAAATGATTTAGTGTTCAACCTGCAAATGGGGTTTGTACTTTAATAGACGCACTGAAATTCGGGGTCTGTCTTGTGTATGTGGTCAACGTTGAATTTCAGTTAAAACTGTTTTCATGGACAGGTGGTCAGTCGTAATTTTGGTTTTATTGATCAGCGGTCACTTGTAACTGATGAGCTATCACGCTTCTTGAATCTGAACTTAAACCCGGGCCGTGAATGTATTTTAACAATGATCCGAATCGATAGACTGAGAACGTTAAAATATAAGAATGTCTTTGAAAGTCGTGTGACTTTGGTATGCTCTTTACAACATTTTACCTATAGAAAAGGCGAATAAAACTTATCCTTTAGATAATGTGACGTGAGCCCATCTCTACAGAAAATTTGACTTTTGTATGTTCTTTAAAAATTGTTACTTAAAAATTAAATGCTCTTTATAAAAAAAAATTATTAAAAAAAACAAAAAAAACTAGACGTGAAAAGTAATTAGAAAGTTAAATTAAGTACTCTTCCGGTTACCGGAGTAAATGCTCAAAAGTTTATGAAAATCTATTTTAGGGATCTAAAACTGACATTTGAAATCTCGTCCACCTAACTGAAGCGCTATTAAAGTTATCGTGTTCAAACATACATAGACACACACACACACACACAAACACACACACACACACACACACACACACACACACGCACACACACACACGCATAGACAAGATTGCAAAACTAGTTCTTTTTACCACACAGGAAGGTGTAAAACGTCGAGATATGTCAAAATCTCGATTTCAATTTTGTGCACAATTACAATACTTCCAGCCTATACTCCTTATACTTCTGAAATAGAAGGAGCGTCTGTAACAGATAAGATAAGTTAAAAGGTAATGCTTAAGATTATTTCTATTTATCTATGTTTTTAAAAAAAGGAATAACCATTCTTGTGGACAGTTGTCTTCAGAAAGACAATAGGTTATCGGTGGTGCACTTAATATTTGTAGATCCCCTGCATTTCACCCTGCTAAATTTTATGGGAACCGTAGCATTTAAAAAAAAATAATTTATTTTTAAATTTAAATAAAAAAGTATTTTTAAAAAAGGCATTTTTAAACATCATTTTATAATGGTGCTGGATAGTTGGACGGTTGGACGGGCGGTTCCGATTAAACTTACAAAGCAATCTAATATAAGACTAGTAAATACCAGGGCACTAAAACGAACCAAGTCCCAGACCTGGCTCAGAACTTCACCTCGGCCCTCACCATGAGCCAACCACACTTACCCAAATCTAACTCTAGCCCTAATCAAACCCTAACCCCAAAATCTTACCCTAACCCTAACCTAACCCTTATTACGCCTAACGAAATCTCAACACTTACCCTCACCCTAACACATGATCCTGCCCCATTCATAATACACGTTTACAGGCCCGACACTGACACTTAATAATGTCACCTCAGGTCATACAGTGCACAACTTGACCCAGCCCCCGAGCCCTTCACTCCCCTCCCCACCCCCGGGAGAAGATCCGGGTGGTATGTTTGGTAAGAACTTACACTTACATTCAAAGCTACAGAAAGCGGAGGGAAAGAGTGAATCTAAAGAAAGGAGCCAAAAAGCCACGTCACATAATAATTGTATACCCTAACAGTGGTACACACATGGAGATCACAGTAATCATGGGAAGCATAGAGAAAATGACCCCCGGAGAGCGCGTCACTAAATACTATACTCCTATAGATGGTATTCATTGATACCGTAGGTCTGCGCGGCGGTTCTCATTCTTTTGAGTTAGGATCCCTAAAACAATTTAAAAATTTGACTTGGGTGAGTGAAAACTGTGACTGTGTAAAGTTTCTGTGTCGTATTTTAAATTATTTTAGAGACTGCGATTAGGAAACATCGATAATATAATTTTTAAGTGCATGCTATCGCGAATCGTTTAGTTGTAAATAAATAATAGCAATAATAATAAAAATTATTTTTGGAGAACTTCTATAGGGCAGCTGAAAGGATGTGAAGACATCAAGGGAAGAAACGGCTATGTGGCATTTTTGTATTTTATAAGTTATCCCCTGTATCTGATAGAGGATCAAAAATATATTGTTCTGAATGAGGTTTTATGAAAAATCATGTCTCTGACCCTATTAAAAATTCAAACCTATTTAGTTAATTTTATTTTTAAAAGTCTGTATAATTTTGAACTTTAAAGCTTGAATATCTCAAAACTAGAAAAATGTGACATAGCCGTTTCTTCTCTTGAGCTCTCCGTGTGTTTTGGGTGCAGTCTTGGAAGTCTTAGTAGTAGGGATTTTACGAATGTGTAGTGCTAGAGAATTCTGTTTGTTTTTGAGACACAATGAGATAAAGAGATTTTGCAAGACGTTTCAGTGCGTGTCTTGGAAGCAGAAAGAATACAATCCCTGAATTGTCTTATTGAAATTTAAATACGTTTTTGTAATGAATTTAACTGCGCTGTATTCGCGGTTTATTTTATTTTTTTAAAGGGCATTTTTTAACATCTTTTAAAAACGTGGAAATTTTAACATCCTTAAAAAACGCGCAAGTTAAACATGTCTAAAAAGCGGGAAATTTTAAACATATTTAAAAACTATTTATAATTGAATGGAAGACTCGAGCTTAGGGTTGCATCTAAGAATTGACATTTGAAAGACAATTTGTTTTACACTGCACAGGCTAGGGGTCAACAAACATAAAATGTCACGTGGATCACTGAATTCCCCCCCCTCCCACCCACCCTAACACGACCCATTATAATGTATATAATCCGTTCCGTTTATTGATCAGTGAATGAATGTCAGACCCCTTATGGCATATTGCCGAATCGTTGCATTTTTTTTTCAATTCACGCCAAGATCTTGGCTGGCGAGTGTTCCATATCTGTACCAGCAGACTGAAGATCTGAACAACTGAAGATTGGAACAACTGAAGATTGGAACAACTGAAGATTGGAACAACTGAAGATTGGAACAACTGAAGATTGGCACAACTGAAGATTGGATCAACTGAATGTTGTGTATTCTACCCTCCTGTCCCAACCCACAGATCACCAACCACTTTTTCGTAAGATTGACTGGCTATAAAAAATATTTTTTTCTATATTAAAGTAAGTGTTGGCGAATAGGAGTTTGATTGAAAACCCAATGACTGAATTTATGGGCCTCACAATTCTGTGTATTCAAAGTGATTTGCTAATGAAACCAATCATGTATTATCATAGAAGTCTGTTTACTAATATGCATGCTTTAACAATCCCTCTTAACTTCAACAGCTCATCTTCTTCTCTGTGGCTCACTCTCTGATTCTCTATTTCTCTCTGTGTGCTTTATTTTCCAATTCTCTCTATGACTATTCAGTGGCGTAGCTAGAACATTTTCCGCCCGGGGCGATTTCCAATTTTCGCTCCCTTTTAAGGGTCGTCCATAAATGGCTTTACGCACCTAGGGGGGAGGGGGGTCACACATTTGTGACGATGTGTGACGAGGGGAGAGGGGTGTTTAAGAAATGTGACGTAACAGCAAAACCCGCAACTTTAAATAAAAGTTCCGCTTTAATATTTGACTGCTGACACTTTATTTAATGACTTTTTACATGGCTTCACGCGTGTAACGATCGTAGAGTGCAGCTTTTCACTAAAAACATACTTAAATGACAAAAAGATGATTTGGAACATGCTCATTTTCAGATAGAAAATATGGATACAAACATTTCTTGTTGTACTTCGTGTTCTAAATTTAGAACAACGTTTTGTGAATTTTCCCTTCTCTTATTTTTAAATCTCTTATATTAACTTCGAAATCTTGTCTATCTGTCGTCATCTCTTCGTCAGGCGGAAAAACAAAAGTAAAAAATGACCCACTTCCCGTGATGCCATCGAGCTGAAATTTGGCACATTGACCCGTGTCACCTAACAAATGCATCGTATCAAAATTTCATTTCGATTGAACGCACCGAATTTAAATTAATGCATTTTTAGTTTATCTCAATACGACATATGTAATTCAATTTCACGATTTGTTTTTTTTCACGTGACAGTTCAGTTCGCGCGTTGACGCCATATCGTCGATGTCCAGGCGTGCTTTTGTTTAAATTTTATGTGTCACGCTGAGCTCGGTCCAATGATCGGTGATCAGACCTTCTCCCCCCCCCCGGGGCTATAAAGCAAAGGGGAGTTAAGACAGATTCAGTCTGTAAATGTTTGTCGCGTTTGAACATAATCAATACTGTTAGTTATGTCTCATATATGAGGGATTTATAGTTAAAAACTTTGTTTTTACGGGTTTGTTTTATTTCTCCTTCTTGCTCGGCGTTCAGTTGATCTATCCAACTCTTCGCAAATTGTTTTGGCTTATATAACAGGGTTTTGTATTAGCAAATCTCTTTGTTCAATGAAATGGGATTGCATTAATTTAAAAAAGACGGGTTCCCATAAATTGAGAAAAATATAGAAAATAACAAGATTGCATTGAATTGCGTAAATGAATTCCAGCATCTGATCTCGTTTTACTAGTTACTTTTTCAGATGTCAATTTCTCCAAGGCGATTGAAATTTTTAAAGTATGTCTTTTTCGAAATTATTTATGCCTTGTGTGGTGTTTATTAAAGGAAAAATTTGAATATTTTCATATTCTTATCATAAATCTTAATAACTGTCCATAAAATAGACGAATTCAAATAATTTACTCAATACTTTAATTGGATAAAATAAAAATATAATCCCCTTTCCAGTCCACGACGGACTTGCTCGTTAGTGGTGGCTAAATAAAAAAAACTTGTGAACGCTACTTTACATGCCTCATAGTCCGTCATGGACTGGAGAGTGGGTTATTATTATTTAATTGGATAGGTGTAACATTTTAATGAATAACCGTATTTTAATGGAAAAAAACACACATTATTTGTGCTACTTTAATGCAACAAAAAATAATAAATTTAATTTTTAATAACTTACCTTGGAATACATTTCTGAAAATTGAAACAGTAATTCAGTAATATAAATTGCTAATTGCAAGTTGCAAGTTAAACACAACATTTGATCCACCATGTCATGCAAGTACTTGTTCGCGCATCATTCTGCGCATGTCGAAAATCCATGCAAAAACTGTCGTGGCGATATTAATACCACATATTATTCAGCCAAACTCCGCCGTAGCCGGTCCCGAAGCCCGGGTGAGAGAGGAGGAGGGTTGTGCGAAGGGCTAGCATCCCTTCCCGTAAAAAAAAGCCTTGCTACAAAAACGTGAACAAAGAAAAAAATAGGAAACTCTGACCTTGGAGATGATGGGTCTCTTAACAGAGAAATAATGAAGATAGGTGGCCAAAGCCAACTGGAAACCACCCGGCAGACAACCATCCTCTCCACTAGGACCACCACCAGCCTAGGTGCATGGAACGTAAGGACCATGTTCGAAGCTGGAAAAACTGCCCAAGTTGCTGCCGAAATGCAACGGTACAAGCTAGCCATCTTGGGGATAAGTGAATCCTGATGGACTGGCTCAGGCCAGATGAAGCTCATCACAGGAGAACTGCTAATATATTCAGGCCATGATGAAGAAAACGCAGCTCACACCCAAGGAGTAGCACTCATGCTTTCCAAAACTGCTCAGAACGCCTTTTTATGGTTGGAAGCCCATGGTCCCCGGATAATCACCGCAAGATTTAAGACCAAAAGCAAGAAGTCACTGTGGATCTTCTTCAGGTATAAGCTGCTCCTACTAACGACAGTAAAGAAGAGGACAAAGAGGACTTCTACAACAGACTGAGAACCCTTATACAAAAGTGTCCTAGGAGCAATGTGATTATACTAATGGGTGAACTAAATGCAAAAATAGGCCACAACAATAATGGATAGGAAGAATGCATGGGAACACACGGCCTCGGAGAGATAAACGAAAATGGTGAAAGGCTAGCAGATCTATGTGCTGTAGATGGACTAGTCATCGGTGGAAGCCTCTTCATGCATAGAAATATCCACAAAGCAACATGGATATCACCAGATATGTCAACGGCTAACCAAATCGACCATATCTGTATCTGCAAAAAGTTTAGAAGATCTCTCCAAGATGTAAGGGTAAAAAGAGGGGCAGATGTAGCCTCGGATCATTATCTACTGATTGCCAAACTAAGGCTCAAATTGAAAAATAATTGGACAAGTGAGGGAAGCAAGCGAAAACGTTTTAACACTACTCTTTTGAAAGGGGAACCAAAACTTAATGAGTTCAAACTTACGCTAACAAACAAATTCCAGATCTTGCAAGAACTAGGCAACGAAGAAACAGTTGACCACAACTGGAAAAGCTTCAAAGAAATACTTACGACCAACATGTGAAGAAGTGTTGGGTCCCAGACAACAAACGCATTAAGAAAGGATTTCTAATGAAACCATGGAGAAAATCCAACAGAGGAAAAAAAAGAAGGCAAATCTAAACAACAGCCGCACCAGAACCGAAAAAGCTAGAGCATCAGCAGAATACGCAGAAGCCAAAAAAGACGTTAGATGTAGTATAAATTCAGATACAAAGAACTACATAGAAGGATTAGCACTTGAAGCAGAAGAGGCAGCTTACAATGGAAACACAAGAGAAATATTCAGTACAATAAAAAAGCTATCCGGAAAGTTCAAAAATCCAGAGAGACCTGTTAAAACTAAAGATGGGAAATCTATACCTGATGAAGAGGTTCAGAAAAAAAGATGGATAGAACATTTTGAAGAACTCCTCAACCGACCAGCCCCTCAATACAAACTCAACATAGAGCCAGCAGAACAAGACCTAGAAATAGACTGCAGCACACCCACAAAACAAGAGGTAAGCAGAGCAATTAAACAATTAAAGAAAGGCAAAGCGGGCTGGTCCAAACAGAATACCAGCAGAAACCTTGGCAGCAGATATTACGACTAGCTCTGCAATGCTACACACTCTTTTCAAGAAAATATGGGAGGAAGAACAGATTCCGATGGAGTAGAAAGAAGGACATCTCATTAAGCTCCCAAAGAAAGGAGATCTTAGCTCCTGCTCCAACTTTAGAGGAATAACTCTGCTATCCATACCAAGCAGTATTTAACAGAGTGCTGCTAAACAGAATGAGGGACGAAATAGACACCCATCTTAGAGAGCAACAAGCAGGTTTTAGAAAAGATAGATCATGCACTGACCAAATTGCCACCCTGAGAATTATATTGGAACAATCCCTGGAGTGGAACTCACCACATTACATCAACTTTATTGACTATGAGAAGGATTTCGATAGTGTTGACAGGCCAACCCTGTGGAAGTTACTAAGACACTACGGGATACCACAAAAACTGACTGACATAATTAAGGCTTCATACGAAGGACTTACATGTAGAATTATTCATGGCCAACAAACAACAGCGGCTTTTGGGGTACAGACCGGAGTCAGACATGGGGTGTCTGCTTTCACCATTCTTATTTCTGCTAACCATCGACTGGATAATGAAAATGTCTACAGAGCAGAAGAGAAATGGTATCCAGTGGACACTATGGAAACAACTTGATGACCTGTACTTTGCGGATGATCTGGCATTAATATCGCACTCACAGCAACAGATGCAGGAGAAAACCAACTATGTAGCACAATTCTCTGCTTGCCTTGGTCTGAACATCCATAAAGGAAAAAGCAAAGTCCTTAAAATAAATACATCAAGCAACACTCCAATAACACAGGAAGGAAAAAATCTTGAGGAGGTGGATAGCTTTACATACCTTGGAAGCATCATCGACACACAAGGAGGGACTGAAGCCGATGTAAGAATGAGAATTGGCAAAGCAAGACCAGCATTTAAACAGCTAAAAATAGTTTGGAACTGTAACAACTTGACTCTCCATACCAAGGTCAGGATATTTAACACCACAATAAAGCCTGTCTTGTTGTATGGAGCAGAAACATGGCGAATAACAGCAGCCATTTCAAAAAAGCTTCAAGCTTTTATAAACACATGTCTCCGAACAATTCTCCGAATCCGCTGGCCCAATGTCATCACCAACGAAGACCTCTGGCAACGCACACAACAAGAGCCAGTGGATGAGCTAATACGCCAGCGCAGATGGAGATGGATTGGCCACACTCTCAGAAAACCTACATCCAGCATTGTGAGACAAGCCCTCACATGGAACCCACAGGGCAAGAGAAAAAGAGGTCGTCCCAAAATGACCTGGAGAAGGGAACTGGAGGCAGACACCAAAATAAGCGGGCACAGCTGGGGGCAGATAGAAAGATTGGCGCAGGACCGGGATGCCTGGAGAACCTTTGTTCGTGGCCTATGCCCCAGATGGGACGTAGGGCGATGATCACGATGATGATTATTGAGCCAAGCGGTGATGTGTTTTTTTTTGTTGTTGTTTATTCTTTTTTATAAAAGCGTCATCTGTGACGTATACCGCTTAATTTTCAAAACAAATGGAGACCATTTTTGAGCGATTAAAAATTTTTGAGCAGTTTTTCGTTAGTTATAACAACCAGTATGTAATCAAACAAATGTTGTGCGAATCCGTTAGACTCGGAAGTATGAACATTTTAATTTACCCGGGTTTCCCCCCTTCAAAACAAAAAAGGGGGTTTTCGCAAATGGCCGTACTTTTGAAATGTCCACAAATGCCGCCCCCTAAATGTGTGCCGCCCGGTGCGGACCGCACCACCGCAAACACTAGCTACGCAACTGTGACTATTTCAGACTTTCTCTCTATCTTTCTTACTCTCTCTCTCGCTTTCTCTCTCTCTCTCTCTCTCTCTCTCTCTCTCTCTCTCTCTCTCTCTCTCTCTCTCTCTCTCTCTCTCTCTCTCTCTCTCTCTCTATCTCTCTCTCTTTCTTTCCTTCTTTGGTTTACCCACCTTAATAGGACAGGTCAAGCAAGGATGCTCTTGAAGTTTGGTCTCTGTACTTCTCTATACTTAACTCATTTCTATCTCACTATTACTTCCCCATCTTTGTTTCTGTTGCTTTTTTTTCCCCTTTCGCTTATTCTTTCTCGCTCATTATCTCTTTACATAAGCGTCCACATGTTTCGTTTCCTTTCAATTCACTCTTCATTTGATACCCTTTCTGTCCTTCTCTCCTTATAAGAAAAATCGTAGAGGGTAAAAAAGTATAATATCGATTGCTGATAACAATTACCTATCTTAAGCTGCAGTGGCATTGAAAACTGCTATTATTCATTTCAAAGCCTTTCGTATTCAACCCCAGCATTCTCCTTATAGGGGACAGCGGAGAGAAATTTCGAAGTTACTTTTTAATGAATATCTAACTATCACCTCATAGAGTTTCTGGCGGTATTAGTAAACATTAGATCCAGTGAAAAATCTCTTAACATATAATTAGACATGAACACATTACGGCTAGTTACGTCTTATTACAGCGTTGGGAAAACCTTTCAGGTCGACGGTCACATTAGTTAGATATAAAATGTCACGGGTCCGCATCTAAACAAAATTCAGCCTCAGTTCCAGTACAAACATCCACCTTTAACATTAATTTATAGATTTTTTTATATTTTTTTTATATTGCTGCTGGCTTAAACGGGCCGCACAGAACCCTGTAGCGGGTCGCGTTCGGCCCGAGGGCCGTAGTTTGCCAAAATCTGGCTTGATATAAGTTTAACAGAAATAATGTGAATCGCATTTATACATACGGGTTGCATACTGTGACGGTGAGTTAGCAGCTTTTGAAAAACCATACACACATAGATGTATGTGTGTATGTAAGTATGTAAGTATGTATGTATATTTGTTATGGGGGTTTTACGTTTTGGGATAGTTGAAGGCGTATGAGGTTTGGGGCCGTCCATAATTAACGTCACACGATTTTGGCCGATTTTTGACCCCCTCTCCCCCCCCCTCGTCACGCATCGTCACAAAAAGTTAGATCCCCCCCCCTCTAAAAATACGTCACAAAGCTTTGACCCCCCACCCCCCCCCCAACGAAAAAAACCGACCTTATTTTCTATTTGAAAATCACTTTTATTGTTATTTAAGTATTTATTATTTATTTAGTGAAGGTCTACATTGTAATATCGTAACCCGCGTGAAGCATTTTTTTCAAAACGTTTAACCGGCCTTCAACAAACAACTGTGTTAACATCCTTAGATTATATTTTATTTTAATGAATACAAATTAAAAGTTGACTATTAATCATCACGGTTAACGTCTTTGTTTAGAAAAAAAATATTTAAAAATAATATTTTTAAAATGTATTTTTTTTTAAAATCCCTCAATTGACTGACGGGCATCCCGTAAGAAAGAAATTGGCGAACAGGGGTAAATAATCTCATCTGGGGTCAAAAGGGAATTCTTAGGGGTAATGCAGACTCATTTGGGATATATAACATCCACTACAATCCACTAGATATATTAAAATACATCATGTGTACGTGAATGCTTGGAACATATGCCCATTATTGAACCGGTTCCTTCCAGAAAATCCATTTTTTTTAAAATTTGACAACTATGTAGATTTCTTACCTACATACTATACGTAGACACCTAAATCTACCCTACTTTCATTTATATTGACACGAGTGACAATAATCTTAATCCACATGACTTGATTGTATGAGTATCCTTTCTGTGATATTTAAAATTAATGCCTTAAAAACTGAGCTAAGAAGAAAAGTTGTTTTGTGCTCCTCTCGAATTGCGATGTCAAGAATTTGATGCATTAAATAAAGTTAATGAATACTTGACTAACTTTTAAATGGGCTCATTTATCATTATATCTAGAATGGCCAGGGCGTTTGACCGAAAACCAACCGAACAATTATATCAAACTTAAAACGTTTATAATTCTATCAAATAGATTCCCTCCCCCTCCCCTTTTAAAGAAAAAGGATATTCCGTGTCGTTTTGACTTAAAATATCTACACATAATCCTATTCAGATCATTTTTAGACACTTGTCATGCTTGTAAAACTCACCATTACCATTTTTGTGTGTGCTAACAACGATCCCCCAAATCCCCGAGTCATGTGAGCAGTACCTAGAGTCTGGGGGTTGGTGGGGGGGGGGTAACGCACACATAAACTTGTATATTTTGGGGTAACGGAGCTGCGGTTACATCACAAATGCTTTGATGTCAACATCAAACGACCCAGTGTAACAATTTCATACGTTATCTTGTGAGTTCTCAAACTTAAGGATTGTAATTAGATTTAATGTTCGTCTCTTGATAGCTTACGCCAACCAGCGTCTGATGGCCTACCGACCGGCACATTGAGAAGCCCTGATTTAAAAAAAAAGTCATTAAATAAATTGTAAGCCACCATATATTTCAGTGGAAGTTTTATTTAAAGTTACTCTTTTGATGTGACGTCACATTTCTTCAACCCCCCTCCCTCCCCCACGTCACGCATCGTCACAAAAGTGTGACCCCCTCCCCCCTACCCACCCCTATGAACGTGACGTCATTTATGGACGGCCCCTTTGCTAAAAAAAAGCTGTTTGGAGTATCGTTAAAAGATTTCATTATTTTTTAATGGTATAAGTTGAGTGATTCTCTAACAAAACATCAAAAACTAGTCGAATCCATTCATTACTCTGTACAAAAAAATAATTAAAAAAATAAATAAATAAAAAGATAAAAAAATAAATAAATCGATTCTCAAAATTAGTCTAGAACATGCCGTACTTCCTTAGCCATTATATCCTTGTTGATTATGTAATCATATCTAATTATTATTTCTGAAACCACCCCCACCCCGACCACCATTATTTTTTTTTATGTGGGGGGAAAAAAAACAGATTTAACAAATTGCGTTTTTTCTACTGCTGCCACCCGATGCATTGACGTAGTCAGGGTGAATGAAACCATTAAAATAACGTCAGGTCTACAGTAGGACAGCTGATGTTGAGAACAAATACTCGGCACGTATAAATAAACCAATGGGACTTGTTGTTGTTGTTGTTGTATGGCAAGATTCTATTAATAGAAATATCCCGGGCACTCGGTAGGACGATTTTAATTAAGAAATTAATCAAATATCGGTGTATTCTTTAAGGAATAACAGCTTCTTTTTATTCTTAATTCAACGTTCATTTTTTTAGTGAGCTTATTGGACATGTTCAAGATATTTAAAAAAATTACAAATTGATTACACTCATAATTTTCAAACCTATTGTTACTTGAATGTTTTTGCTGAAAAAAAAATTAAAAAAAAACCCACACATTTTTTTTTATTAAAGGGTCACCTAAAAATATTACCTTTAAGTAATGAGATGTGGCCATTTGATTTTTGGAGAAAATGAAAGCGATTTGGTCTAGTTATTTATCTAAGTTTTACAGCACCATTCTCCCTCAAACTTAACTACATTTGTGCACTTTTCTTCCTTGTAATTTTAAATTGTTTAATTTTTTTAATTAATTTTTTAAAAATTTATTTCAGAAACAACTTATTTGACTCATCTTAAAATAAGATGTCATCAAGTTTCATCAAAACGAAGTCAAACAAATAAAAGATATTAAAGCCAAAAAACAGCCGAGAGGTGTCTTTAAAAATGTCTTTTAATACATGAAACATTGAAAAATAACATGAATACTGCAATACCAACAAATTGCCAGCTAAGGATGTGTTGCGTCACAGAAGGTAGTCCGAGACAATGAAGAGAACAAAACTAATGTATTGGGGGGAGGGGGGCATATCGCGACTACGACAAACTTGTGTGTGTGTTTTTGTGTGTGATGCTTCCCACGAGGTCAAACAGTCTCTCCAACACAGACCACCACCCCCCTCCCCCATTTCCTCACCCAGAAACATGATGTCCACTAAGCTGTAGACTATAATACAAGAGTTAAATATAATGTACATTAAATAAATGTATTGTACACTATGTTACAAGAGATAAATGTACATGCACATAGGCGTGTACAGCTTTAGTAAAAGAAAAGAAACACGACTGTTCAATCAATTTGTTGGTTGTTCGTAGCAGTGAGTTTGAAGTAGCTTCGATATTTGATGATGTAAAGAGTAACCAGGTATAACACGGTCTAAAGTACAGTCAGTATAACAAGGTCTAAAGTATAATCAGCAAGATATTGTCTAAAGGATAACCTATAGTATAACATTAACATGGTCTAAAGTCTAACCAGTATAACATGGTCTAAAGTCGAAGCAGTATGAGATGGTCTATAAGGTATAACCAAATAACATGGTCTAAAAGTCTAACCAGTATAACATGGTCTAAAGTCGAACCAGTATGACATGGTCTATAAGGTATAACCAAATAACATGGTATAAGGTCTAACCAGTATAACATGATCAAAAATTCGAACAAGTATAACATGGTCTAAAGTCTAATCATTGTGACATGGTCTAAAGTCTAACCAGTACGATATTGTCTAAAGTCTAACCAGCATTACAGGGTCTTAAGTTTAACCAATAACAAACAGCGCCTACGCACATATTAGCCACACGAGTACAATTTCAAAATGCACATTGAATAACAAAAAAAAATTCACGAAATTTATTTGATTTGGTCAAAATCATATTATTAAAGTGAGTTTTTTTTCCATGCGTCCATTTTTCAGCAGTCATGTCAGAATATTCATTCAATATATAATGCATAGACGGTGTACAACAATTGTAGATTTCATAAAACATAAAGTAATTTATGTCATTCAATGAGCGCATAGAAAATCCCATTAGCCTCACGAAATCGCTGCTCACTAGTGAATGCGTTCAAATATGTACAAGTCCCCACTTGGCTCCACCCACCAAAAATATCATAATAAATATACATACTCATCTAAACAAGAGCGCGTGTAAAAAAAAACACTTTTTGTGATGTGATTCTAGGGGTACGTAATTTGTGTTGTAAACGCCGATGTATACAACAACATTTTGTTAACCATGCTTGAACTTCCCCGGAGTAAGTGATGTGGTGAATTGTTCATGTTCATCTCACGTACAAAGAAATCGAATCCAATAAATATCGCCCAATCACAACAATCGACATCGATGGATAATATTGGGGAATCAACATCGATTACCGAGCTGTGTATTTTTAATAATTTATCACTGTAATCATTTTTTTTTAAAATGCCTTGAGAACAAATCCATTTACAATGAGGATTAAAAAATTATTGGTATATAACTGTTCTCTTTATTTTTCATTTTTGCTTTGTTTGTTTCCATTGACCAATATAGAGCTGAAATGTGTGGCTTTATTGGCAACACTACCTACACAAACACACACACACACAAACACACACACACACACACAAACAGCATAGCAACAAATGTGACAACCAGGCACCACAAAAGATTAGAGTTAAGTAAATATTTGTAGACCAGGTGAGAGAAGGAAAAAAAAAGAAAACAAGTAAACTGCCAACTTTGTGGTTTCTTTGAAAAGTAAACATTGTGACCTGTTGGATTGGCGAAGTGCTAACTTAACAACGAGCTGAACGTGTCAACAATTTAGTTAACTTTTTTTTCTCCATTCGCAACATGTTAAAGTTTAACCGAATGAACTAGGAAACATCTGTAACTATGTTTAACTCAGTGAGCCATGGGACATCGGTAAATTTATATTTAACTCAGTGAAACATGGGGCACATGTAACTTTATGTTTAACCTAAATTCTGTGAACCTAATACATGTATTAGTATTGTCTGACGCATGTTACAAGAAGACTACGAAAAGAACATCTATGAAGTAAATCCTGTAATGTAATAGACAAGAAACGCGGTGTAAAATCTAAAAATATCTACTGATGAGTGTATGTTTTCTCTAACGATTATTCAAACTAAAAGGTTGAATCATTTTCAGATTCAAGTATAAGATTACTATAAAAATATATATTATATTTTGATTTAACTTCATGGGTGAGAATGATAGATTGGAAGCTGTTAAATTCTTAATACATCTCTTATACAGACGCTCTTGGTTCAAAGATTTGCACACATGCTGTAAAATTAAAGTTTGGACGATTGCAAGATAATGAAGAATTACCAACGCGATTATTTAAAGATCTTGTAACAATAGACAGAGAATTGCTCATGTTATGCCAGCATGCCCGGAGTCAATGAAAAATGACCAACAGACAAACTCTCTCGTCTGATAGCCACTGATTAATTGAAAGGAAGGCCCAATGAAACATGGCCAAGCTAATGTTCAGACGACAAGCCTGCTGTTCAGACCGAGGTTGAGCCGCAGCGCCATCTGGCGCCAGGGCGTGCGTGTAGTACAACATTTTGACAAAGTGGATTTACGTCATAGCTTCTTGCCGTCTTGTTGTCCCACTGCTGCGCGTGCTGGTTCCACGTGTCAAGACGGAAGTGGAATACGCTCTAACATCATGTGAATACGGTCCATTGGTGACGGGTTGAAGAATTATGGCCGTTTCCCGAACACTTGAATTGAAAGAGAAAGTCTTTGATCTATGACTTTTTTCAAGAAAATGGCGACTGCCCTAGTAAATTTGTAAAGGGGAAAATTATTTTAATTATTCTTATTTTACGATAAACTTATTTACCACTACAAAATAAAAATATATTGTTAGCTTACTTTTGATCTAAACTTATCTGCCCTTAAAAATTCTAAAAACTGACTTAATCCTATGTCATGTCTAGATATTGTGGGTGGTATTTGAATGTCATTGTCATGCAAACAGTTTCAGACTGGCATATGATACACGTGGGTACTTGTAAGTTAATCCCAATCGATTCAGCTCTATCAAACGAAGTTTTCAGTCCCTCCGCATAAAAAAAAATCACAAATCGATGCCAATTTAAAAAAAAACTTTAATTAATCATTGTTTATTCTTTATTAATTTTTTTCCCTTAGTTTTAGAAGTCCCATATTTTTTATATTATGTTGCAAATCTCGTGATTAAAATTGAAATCAGATATTTTCTTAAGTATCTTAATGTAATATTGAAGCAAATTTTCTTCAATGAGTTTTTAAAAAGCCATCTGATAAATTACTAGGACGGTAACTAAAACTCGATAGGAATAGGAGCCTTGTACTTTTAAGTAATTAGAGACAGATTCATTTATCCTTGCTTCTTGGAATGTCGGGATTTGTAGACCTGTTGGTGTTAGGGATTGCCACCTCACGCTCCTGTAGGGATTGCCACCTCACGTTCACGCTCCTGATAGCACATTAGGCTGTACAACTATTCAAACGGCTTTCATAAGGCTGTACAACTATTCACACGGCTTTCATAAAGCTGTACAACTATTCACACGGCTTTCACGAGGCTGTACAACTATTCACACGACATTCATAAGGCTGTCCAACTATTCACACGGCTTTCATAAGGCTGTCCAACTATTCACACGGCTTTCATAAGGCTGTACAACTATTCACACGGTAATGGACGATCATTGCATGGCTAATGGCCATTTTTACACGGGTATTGACGATCCGTGTTTGTGTTAAGACCTTAACACGAGGAACTAACACCGCCACCCAAGTAGTTAACATCCATCGTTACAGGTGTCTACACCACCATAAACCTGATTCACCTGTAGTTCGAACACTGGACATGAAATCACTATTGCCCAACGGCATCCCTTTATCATCACGCAATGGACCGCCCTTAAGATCGAGGTTGGGAAGATTAGCTTGTCAGTAGCAGGTCCTATACTTGACCTGGACATGATTGGGAACTGGCCCGGGCACAAGATAAAGGTGAAGAATTTCAAGCACTGCAAAGACCCGGCTTTGAGAATATATCATAACCCAATAATTAAAACAACAAAATCGACCTGGTTTGCTGTTCAGAGCCTCACAATTTAATCAGCTTGAAAAGCAGTTTTTTTAAAAACGTTTAGAGGACTTCAATAAAGTTAACTGTTTGGCCCGCCAGGAGTTTTGGGTTGTGTACCTTTACACTCCTCCAACCTAGTAGCGTTGTGAGCCAATTTCATTACTGGGATACAGAGCTATATAAATTATCCATTTATTATTATTATTAGTACCCAAACTTGAGGTGTCCAACATTGGTTAGCCGGCCCGCAACATTTTGGTAATATTCACCCGGGCAAGTGGTCACTGCCACGATTACATAAGGGCCATTGTGCTTAGCCTTGAATATCTTATTTCTTATTAAGGAATATTACAAGTAAAACAATCAGCAGCGAGTTCACTACTTTTATGTGTTTATGTAAACGTTATTTTTGGCTGTCCCATTACGTCAATACTTTCAGTTTATCCATAATCAAGTTCTGGAGATAATAACTGATATCCTTAAATCATATGGCTTTTAAAGACAGCGGGCTGGTGCTAAGACGATAGAATCATTGTAACCATGTGACTTAAAATTGTCCACATTCATAATAACCCTAGCAGATTCACGAGTTACTCTGTGTTATTTTACATATTATTAAAACATGAGTTTACTTTTAATGATTTTTTTTCTTCAAGAAGCATCATGCCGTTACGTGTTTGGGCGGGGGTGGGCGGGGAGGGGGGCTTGTCCCCACACATTTACACGACCAGTGCCACACTATTGAGCAAGGTAAAAGCAGCAGTATAGGAACAACTGTACTCTCAGTGCATCGACCAGACGCCCGGGTACAAGGAAGGACTCGCCCTGTGTGGTGCCTAGGGCATTCTCCGACTGACGGTCCTAGCCCCAATCATGGGGGCATATTGTGAGATCACAACTCTGTAATAATAGGGGCACATTGTCAAATCATGATCGTCTGACATTTTCCCTGCCAAATCATGTCCCTCTGGTTTATTCCCTGTCAAATCATGTCCATCTGGTTTATTCCCTGTCAAATCATGTACCTCTGGTTTATTCCCTGTCAAATCATGTACCTCTGGTTTGTTCCCTGTCAAATCATGTCCCTCTGGTTTATTCCCTGTCAAATCATGTACCTCTGGTTTATTCCATGTCAAATCATGTACCTCTGGTTTATTCCCTGTCAACTCATGTACCTCTGGTTTGTTCCCTGTCAAATCATGTCGCTCTGATTTATTCCCTGTCAAATCATGTACCTCTGGTTTATTCCCTGTCAAGTCATGTACCTCCAGTTTGTTCCCTGTCAAATCATATCCCTCTGATTTATTCCCTGTCAAATCACTCCCCTCTGGTTTATTCCCTGTCAAATCATGGCCCTCTGATTTATTCCCTGTCAAATCACTCCCCTCTGGTTTATTCCCTGTCACTGTCAAATCATATCCCTCTGATTTATTCCCTGTCAAATCACGCCCCTCTGGTTTATTCCCTATATCTAGTCATTGACCAGAAATCAACTCGAAGCTCAAATGCTATATGTTTATTTATATGACGAATGTGGGGAAGTACATTTCTTATGGTTAACATGTGTTCTAATGATCAATAAGAACAATTTCTTATAAAGGACATAGACACGGCAAGACCACATCATACTCAGCACCATCACCTTCACCATCACCACCTTTATGACATGTTGCAAGGCCCCACATTTGAAAATCACATCTAACAACAAATTTTAATGTTACTTGGCAGTTTGTTTTGGAGATTATAATAATTATTTTTTAAAAACAACTCTCAGCTCACTCTAATTCTAATTCTATACAATCGTTCTTCAATACCTAAATAAATAAATAAATATATGTTATAATATCAAAGTAAATGTGTGTATATATCCAGATGGAGGCCTTGAAATAGTAACATTTAATAATTGAAGACACAAAAAATAAAGGAAATAAATTATGTTTCAGTTTTTATGAGTTTGTATTTATGTTCATGTCTCCATATTGTATT
This sequence comes from Ampullaceana balthica, assembly GCA_944989445.1. NCBI lineage: Eukaryota > Metazoa > Mollusca > Gastropoda > Lymnaeidae > Ampullaceana > Ampullaceana balthica. Next base: position 147,041 of record CALYLW010000917.1, read on the forward strand.
ATATATTTAACACAAACTATACGTAAGAGGAAAAAGACAAACGCAGTTTTAGAATTCAAACGAAGTGATTGCATATACATACACATATCAGAACCTATACACTGGACTAAAAATACAATTTTAGACATTTTCACCCCTACAATGTTTCAAAGGGGAAATAACAATTTATATCTACACAAGTACTTTTTTTAAAAGAAGTCTGAAGTCCTGCACACAGTAAATTGATCTAAGTACCTTATGTCACGTGATTGCCAAGCAACTACCGCGGTCCAGACGGTAGCGTCTTTTACATTCGTGAATACCAAGTCGGCCTTCATAGGTGGCCACAAATGTAGCCAAGTTGAGCCACAAGGACATTCCCCCTGGCTTGTAGCTTCAGTCTTCTTGACTACGTCCCTTGCAGCTGTCGTCCGTGTCTAACTGGATGGCCTTTAGTAGACGTTATAAGAAAACATGTCTGCGGATCTACATTCCGGCGCCTCTAAGCGGCTCATTATGTCTATGAGGATTGTTGTGTTGAACAATGGGCCGCCGGTGGACCGATGCCAGATCTCCTCGCCACACCAATTTGGAATCTAAAAGTTTAGACTATTAATTCCTGAGTGCTGGCTACAAGAAGCGGAACCTTGTCAGAAAGCCGGGTAAAAAAAAATTGTTTTCCCCCTTCTTTGATCACCCAGGAGACCAAATCCACACCTGACCTTACACGAGTGGAAGCGGTCACATGCTCCCACACTCCTACAAAGTGATCACTTGCTTCCAAAGCGCCACAGGGATAGAGTTTGTTTTAACCATAAATTAGAAAATGTCATGTACCCGTCCTATATTAATCTATGGCTCTAACGGCCAGCACCATGTTTGGCTAAACAAGCGCCGCTGGAGGGAGCGCCATCAAGAGACATTTTCATCTGTGGAGAGGGCCAAAATATTGTAGAAAATCATCATATTCCCCGAGTTGCATCACAAAGCAAAGAGGTGAAATACGGGGATACGTCTTGATGAAGGACAACACTGTAAGTAACCTCCGGGTATGTTCGGACAAGCATTGCATGAATTTTATCTTTTCAACCCAGTACATGAGCGGTTTACGGTTTTGCTTGTTTTGTACAGATGAGGTAATTTGTTCAAGGAAGGTAATCCTGACTTTGACTGGCCTAGAGTTACCTGTTGAATGGTTTTAGCCTGGGGACGATGAGCTGGATTTGTGAGAGTTCGTTAGATTTCCTTTGAAAAGAAAGGAGTTCAGTTTTCTGGATCTCCGTGCCCGATGTCGCCTTTTCTTATGGATCCGTCTACTTTTGTGCAGACGGCGTCTGTGTGGCCGAACTAAACTGTCTAAATTTTCGGCAAAGGCTTTGGACAAAGCCACAGCGTTTTTACTTGAAACACCGTGACCTTTGGGCAGATGGTTAATGTTTTTGGTTGAACTCACGTTAACGAGTTCGTTTTGAAATTTCTCCAACAGCCGGTTGATTTTGATGGGCCTGTTGGCCGCCTTCGCGCCCTGGTTCCGAGACCCTGGTTTCTCGCTGGCGGTCTGGCCGCTCTTCCGTCTTTTCTGCTTGGCGAGATTCTGCATCCGCTTTGAGATACCCTGGTACACGGGCAAGAGTCGTTTGGCTACCTCTCTGATCACACTATCGTTGGGGATAAGGTTTTTGTTCTGTACCCACGATCTCACTTTGGCGATCAAACACTTACGCTTCGCCCGCTTGACGTTCTTCAGCATATTCTCCAGTATATTACACACACACTTACTACCGCGTTCGCGTTCCTTGGAACAATATTTCTTTGTGCAGTTCTGGATGTAAGTCTCGTTTTTCTTCTGTATGCGGTTCAGGTTCCAGCACCAACGCGCCTTGAGCATTCGTCTAGTCTTCAACGCTCTCCGCTTGGCTTCCTTGAGTTTTTTAGCTTGGGAGACGCACGTCGGGGGCCCAGAGGGCGTAGCCGCGGACAGTTTAGCTTTGTCGACCTCGAGGTTGTTGAATCTGACCGACGACGCTGTGGTGTCGTTGCTGGTCTCGGCGTCGCAGTCGACGCTCAGGTATCGCTTCGGGAGATTCTTGTGGTGGATGAACTCGTAGGTGAGGAACGCTGATTGGTTGGACTCGTTCAGGTAGCAGTCGGGGCTGATGTCTTTCTGTGTAACGGAGAGAAAATACAAATATGGATTAGCTGAGAGAAAACACAAAGATAGATTAGTGGTTGGAAAACATAAAGATGGATTAGCGGAGAGAAAACTAAAAGATGGATTAGCGGAGAGAAAACACAAAGATGGATCAGCGGAAAGAAAACACAAAGATGGATTAGCGGAGAGAAAACACAAAGATGGATTAGCGGAGAGAAAACACAAAGATGGATTAGCGGAGAGAAAACACAAAGATAGATTAGTGGTGGGAAAACATAAAGATGGATTAGCGGAAAGAAAACACAAAGATGGATTAGCGGAGAGAAAACACAAAGATGGATTAGCGGAGAGAAAACACAAAGATAGATTAGTGGTGGGAAAACATAAAGATGGATTAGCGGAAAGAAAACACAAAGATGGATTAGCGGAGGGTTCAAGAAAAGGCATTGTAAAAAAATAATAATAAAACATGAACAAAAAACACAACAACAGTAAAGATGATAGAAAAACAATTGAAACTCTCGGAGGATGACTTGGTTAGCGTGTAAACCAGAAAGTGTTTGCTTCAGTTACAACAAGATTGTGTCTCAAACGAGTTGTAGCGTCAACTATTCAAACACAACTCCGAGGAAATTTGTTCAAATAAGGATTATGAATGGAAATTCAGCTTTATGTTACAGGCCCTAATAGTAGTCACCGTCATCCTATGTAATAAAAGGCAATTTTCTGTCCGTTCTGTCCGGTCATCTATAGCGATTGGTCCCTCAAAACACATATGACTCCTACAGCCAATCATATTGAACACGTTTACGCGGATGTTAAAAACTAGTTATATTTTGTGCAGTATTTCTTCCAAAACTTTATTTTGAGTTATGCGCGTTGGGATTTATAGTAAAAAGCTCTGTTTTTACGAGTTATTTATTTTAACTGTAGTGAATAGTATTTTTGTCGTGATGCACATGTATGCCGGTCGAGACGGCTGTTCGAGGGGAGTTACAACATGCCATCAAACGGTGACGGAACGTCCTTGTTCGGGCTTTGTTGCTCGTTAAATAATATTCCCCCAAATCTCCCAGTCCCCATTTCCACGTTTCTGCGCGTCCGACCATCTGCCTTCCTCACACCCGATTGTCGACTACACCGGACAGTTAGAATGCACTCACCCTCAGATACAGGTCACCGCTGCTATTCAAACACAGATACTGGTGGCCTTCGTAGCTGCTAATGACGACATACATTTCATGGGAGAAGAAACGAAGAATGCCTGGGGAACAAACAAAGAAACAACAACAAATATTAGGATGCCGCGTTAAATTTAAAAAAAAACAACAAACTAGCAAAGAATATTAAGGATACTTTCCTGGAATTATGGTTAAGTCAAAACAGAAAATTTAAAGTCAAAATGATAAACAAACGAAATCAAAAGAAAAAGTGGAGATTGGTTTAAGTATTGAAGGAAATATTATTAGCTGTAGTGACTTCACGACCACACAACATCCACGGTGACGTCATAAGCCCGGACTGTCTCAGACCGACGTCAAGCTTTCGGCATGTGAGCTAATGGCCCACTGGTCAAACACCGGCGACCCATTCGGCACACACAACTGGGCAGAATGGGCTTTGGGGGCGGTTTGACATGTCTGCGTCACTTGTCTGCCTGCACTCGGTGGCTTTGCGTCGCAACAAGAGAAAACGCAGTGACAGAGTGGACTGAGCTCGGGGCAGGGGGGGGCGCGAGGAAGGGGTAGTTAGATTTTTTTCTATTGCTCTAGTGGGGCACTATCCCATACATGAAGGGTGCTAACCTTTACTGCGAGGGCGTTATCTCATACATCGAGGGCGCTAACCCTTACTGCGAGGGCGCTATCTCATACATCGAGGGCGCTAACCCTTACTGCGAGGGCGCTATCCCATACATCGAGGGCGCTAACCCTTACTGCGAGGGCGCTATCCCATACATCGAGGGCGCTATCCCATACATCGAGGGCGCTAACCCTTACTGCGATGGCGCTATCCCTTACTGCGATGGCGCTATCCCATACATCGAGGGCACTAACCCTTACTGCGAGGGCGCACCAGAAAAGGAATTGCACTAACCTAAACTTTAAGAAAGCTTGTTATTCTCCCCTACCCCGATTCTCTGACAGCGTTGCAAATCAGGGGCGACGCCACTACCCTCCTCACTGTAATGGGGCAAACGGTGGATGGTGAGGTGGGGCGACCTCCGAAGCTTAACTCGACAACAAGCCCGTACATGATATCCCAACTTGAGTTTTTAATCTTATCTGACCCCACCACTCGGGGGCCGGTCGACAATACAACACTAGAGCAGATCTCCACCGCTAGTTTTTCCCTTTCATTTCCCCTCCGTCCGTTATCTCTAACATTCTTTTTTTTTGTCCCATCTTTGAGCCGGCGGCTTGTCTACACTCGCCGTTCTGACTTATGCACCATCATCAATTATAGCACATTCATTCGGGACGGTAAATAGGCGGTGATTATAGATAGTTGTGTGTGGAGGGAAGGGGGAGGTGGTGAGGTGTCCGAAGGGTGGACGGGATTAGGGTGGCCGGAGGAAGACCTGGGGGGGGGCTTTGGGCGCCAAGAGGTGGATGGAGGCTTAGGGCGCCAACTGGGTGGGTGGGGAGCTTAGGGCGCCAAGGGGTGGGTGGGAATCTTAAAGGAGCCAGGGTGGTGGTTGGTGAGCAAGGATGTATGGGCTGCTGCTGCATTAAAAAAAAATTGGGGGCACATGTAAAAGTCAGTAATTACTTTAAACCCTTGATGACCTTTTCAAGGTTCAGAAAAGTTGCGGTCATCTTTGTTTGAGAACTGCCGTCTTCAAAAAAAGAAAAAAGAAAAAAGAAAAAAAAATGTTGATAAATATGACAGGCGTGATAAAAAAGTGTCCACCGGTGTACCTGGGTAAGGAGGGCGAGAAAGTCTAAATGTAATTCTGAAATGACTTTACTTTACTTGACTGCCTGTTTTCCCAGGAACTTTGCACCTTAAGTAAATAGGAAGTTCACGCTTTGCCGCCGCCATAAGTCAGCGGCTCATTTCTCGCCGCCATTATCTGGCGGGATACTTCAATCTTTTAGTTACACTCCTACCATTTGAAAACAGTTTATTTCGCTTTTATTCCTCTGCGTGTAGTTAATTTCCCCGAATCCGAAAAACCACAGAACCGCTTTAGTGGGTCTCAAACTCCACCTTCCCCAGGCCCCTTCTCGGTGGATCTCAACTCTCAACCTCCACCCTCCTCAGGTCAGCCTCGGCGGAAGAATACCAACAGGGGAAAAAAAACAACTAAATTCAAATAAAGGTTCACTTTAACACTACCACCTCCCCCCACCCACCTTTACAACATCCCTAGGGAAAAAAAAAGATTAAACGCTTTACTGTCATTCGATCACGTGAGGATCAAAGCGTTGCCCTTTGAACTCCGTCCGGCGTAATCCAGGGGCGTGGAGGAAAAACGTGGGGAATTCCTAATAAATCACTTGTCAGACAATGATAAAAATCAATGGGGGCGCTGGCTGCGGTCAATGGCTTCTAATACTACCACCGATAGCCGCGCCACCTCCTTCACATCCCACCCTCCCCCCTCACACACACGCATTCCGTTCTCCCTCCGTTAGTTTCCCGACTTGACCATGGATACCCTACATGCCCTACAACAACTAGACAGCCCGCCCCTTTCCTCACACAAATAGATGGGCGTGGCCGCCATTGAATAAATCGCCCCCCCCCACACACCCTTTTTTTTCTTCTTTCTCGGCAATACTTTCCAATCCTACGTCCAGCTGTATTTCGGTGACACCGCTCGGGTTTCGAGAAATTTACGGCTCGGGGTTTTAAGACGACTGACCACTGGTCAGAGAATGTATTACGTGGACGACAGAAATTCAACTGGGTCGCCGCAGTGAGGAGGGCGACGTGAAGGGTATCACATATCAAACAGAGGCTAATCCCTCCCCTATCACGTTGCATCTTGACCACTGCGGTAAAGGTCAGCTGCTGTACCACGCCGTGTTGTGCAACGGGTGGACGTTGTTACACTCTCATGCCGCTAGGAAGGGTCATCAAGTGTACAACCGTAACAGACGTCGGTTCCTAAATGTACGGTCCCGCAAACGGCTTAAAAGAATCAATCTTTCTTTCCATTAACCCCCACCTCCAGAGGTGTCACAAAACGCGGAACGCACCTGGTTGCACCATCACAAGGGGTGACACAACAATGTAAAATTCTGTACGTTCCAGTTATTTGGCACAGTCAGACTCGGAAAAGGTCTATGGGGTAAGTCGTGAGGAGGTGAATCCATGAAGTACCGCACTGGGTGAGGGTGACAATAAACCCTAGTGACGATTCTGCCCGCATCTTCCAGCACTTTTTTTTTCTTCTTTTTTTTTAAATTGGGGAATTTTAAAATTCAGAATTTCTAGTACTCAACAATGCATGCAGATTCCAGTTCCGTAAATCCATGTTTACACTTGGACGACAGTTAGGGCTGAAGGGGTCCCCCTAGCCCCACACACCACACACACACCGACCAGCTTAATTTAAGAAAACAGTTGAACAGAAGTGAGATCAACATCTAATGGAGCGGAATGGCCCTGCCGTTTGGCCGCGCGCTTCGGTGGACGGGGGTGGGGGGGGGGCTCTGGTGGCGACGGACTTAGCGAGCGGCTCTGGAGAACAAAGGAGCGGGACACAAAATGGCAAGAACCCCAAGACAAATCTCTGCCCTAAGTTGTGGGGGGGGAGGGGGATTAAACGCTTTACTGGCATCTGCAAGCTTCGTGATTTTTTTCTTACCCCCCGTAAGAAAAAATCACGAAGCTTGCAGATGCCAGCCATCCCCCAATCCCTTTTAAAAAGTTAAGGCCCTTGATTAGTTCAATTTCAAATGTGTAAATGTAACGGAATAGATAGCCTGTCTATCTGATAGGGATGCACAGAATACGATACGGTGGGGTCGGGAGAAGAAAAAAAAATCCACTGTTATAGCTGGAATTCTTAAAATATATTTCTTTTAAAGTTCTAAAGAAACCGAGTCCAGTTACAGTTCACGGTTTTTCCCTATCAAGTCACGTCCGCGTTACCAATGGAAAGTGTTGGCACCGTTATGTCGTTGACAACCCCCCCCCCAGAACACACTTTATCACCACTACCCAGGCTAATACTTTCAACAACGGTACCACCGAAAATGAGTCAAACACTAATTCGTCACCATTTCCTCGGTCATGTTGATACTGGATATACATTTGACTGCCTAAGTCCGTGTCTCCATTGTACCGGAGCTGTGAGAAGACATTTGACCGCTAAAGTTCGTGTCTCTAGAGTAAAGCAGCTGTGAGAAGACATTTGACCGCTAAAGTTCGTGTCTCTAGAGTAAAGCAGCTGTGAGAAGACATTTGACCGCTAAAGTTCGTGTCTCTAGAGTAAAGCAGCTGTGAGAAGACATTTGACCGCTAAAGTTCGTGTCTCTAGAGTAAAGCAGCTGTGAGAAGACATTTGACCGCTAAAGTTCGTGTCTCTAGAGTAAAGCAGCTGTGAGAAGACATTTGACCGCCAAAGTTCGCGTCTCTATTGTAAAGCAGCTGTGAGAAGACATTTGACCGCCAAAGTTCGCGTCTCTATTGTAAAGCAGCTGTGAGAAGACATTTGACCGCCAAAGTTCGCGTCTCTATTGTAAAGCAGCTGTGAGAAGATATTTGACCGCCAAAGTTCGCGTCTCTATCGTAAAGCAGCTGTGAGAAGACATTTGACCGCCAAAGTTCGCGTCTCTGTTGTGAAGCAGCTGTGAGAAGACATTTGACCGCCAAAGTTCGCGTCTCTATCGTAAAGCAGCTGTGAGAAGACATTTGACCGCCAAAGTTCGCGTCTCTGTTGTGAAGCAGCTGTGAGAAGACATTTGACCGCCAAAGTTCGCGTCTCTGTTGTGAAGCAGCTGTGAGAAGACATTTGACCGCCAAAGTTCGCGTCTCTATTGTAAAGCAGCTGTGAGAAGCCTTTTGGACGAACAGCGTGAGACTTACAATACGCCACATTATCGATCTATTCCCTCTCTCACACTCCGTGGGGATCCCACACCTTAAAAATCAATGTAACCGTCGTAGAAACTTAAAACCTTCTAATCAGGATCAAGTTTTTAGAGTTGGTGGAGAGGGGGGTGGAAGGGTTGGATTTTGATATACTACAACGTTTGAAAGATTTAAAAGTTTAAGACTCCAAGAGCCAAGAGTTCAAAAAAAAACAACAACATTATGATCGCTGCCTGGGGTTCCGCCACCAGGTGATTGCGGGAACAAGCCGGAACCAAACGCTGTTTGCTCTGCTCGTGGACGGGAACCTCAGCATCTCGCTGTAGCAGGTCAACAGCGTCGGATCTCATGGGAAAGGGGGGGGGAGGGGAAGACGCCAAGCGTAAAGCCAGCGAGCACACACGAGGAAGTCAAAGCGATCGCTGGCTTCTTGCTGGATGCCGTCAGCTGAGCTCTGATCTTGATCCCAGCGTCAACAAAGCAAAGTTTTAACAAAAATCCGTGATCCCCCGCAAAGCCTTGTGGGAAGATGCAATGACCTCGGACATTGGAGACACGATGACGTTTGAGAAAGATTTGAACCGCCAAGCCACGATTTCCAATAATCCGAATGAAAAGAGAATCTAAAAAAAAGAGTAACTAATAATATTATTAATAAAAACAACCCGTAAAAAACCAAGTTTTTGACTATAAATCCTTTATGTACGAGAAGTAATTAAAAGAATGTTCATTATAATACGCAGCGCCAGACCATCCAGAAATACAAAATTGCAGTTGTGTCGTAAAACATGTTTAATATAATGCGCACCGATCAGGAATATGTTTATAAAAAGAGCTGTCAATAAAATACGCACCTTATTGCGCGACAGAAAGGTTGTTCAATATAATACGCACCGCGACGCTCTATCTCAAAAAATAGCATGATACATAGGAATAAATAAAATAATCTAAAAAATCAATAATTTAATTACGGTACATGCGATCGATCTGAAATTTTGATACATTGTTTTTATCATCGGTACGAAACTGCCTGCAAAATTTCAGCTCGCTATCTTGCGAGCAAGTGGGTTAAAAATCGATCAAAAGTTTTGGCGACAAGCAAGCAAGGTCCGCCGCAGACACCACGAGTTAATATAAAGGATTTAAAAATGTTTTTTTTTACTTATATGATAAAAACACTTTTCTTATTCCGTATGGAAGAACTAAGACATACAAATTCGTGTTCTTCCTGTCTAGAATTTGGCTGCCAATTCCAACCACGAAAACCAACACTCTATCGACACTTAGATCTCTAATAAAAATACAAGGCTAGACATAAACCACGGATAAGCGCAGGACGCTTGTGTATAGAAGGGGCGTCTGTGTCAGATAGCATAAGACAAACAAAAAACACAAGACCAGAAATTGCAAACAAACCAACAAACAGAAATCATCACATTTGAAAGGAGTGGTGAAAATTATTAATCGTTAACCATGCGAATGTCAACCGTGAAATTACCGGACAACCCGGAAAAATCCAGCGGCTACATTTAGTCTTTGTTAAACCCGGTTGAACCCAAGGCGCCCGGGACGTGAATTTTCGGGTAGGTAGGCCATGTTTTATTGCCCGCGAGAGCAGCAGTATTCCGGTTATTATATTCGATGGTGTTTTATGGCAGCAATACCCGAGCCCCCCCGGGTGTGAACACCTTTTTCGCGGGCCCAAGTGCCTGGAAGGCCGCCGATCAGAGCACTTCAGCTGTTGTAAACTCCTAGTCAAGGTGTCTACGTGTGTCTCGTGTGATCAGCGCGATTCACCTGATCGGACGCCAGTGCGAAACGGAATCGAATATTTGCACGGCCTGGCACCCCTTCACCCCCGACCCCCACGACCCAAAACCCTTTTAGGTTTTCTGCCAGGATTGGAACAAAGATGCTATACGTGGATTTTTGGAGATGAAAATTCATACATAGTTTGGTTTTTTATAATGTACTGTTTGTTTCGGAGATCTCAGAAGACATTTTTTTCAGACATAATAGTAATAGCCTCCTAATTAATGTGCAGGGCTTAAATTGTAAGCCAAGCACTTATACCTCTCCGACGAACGAATTTACAAGGACCAAAATTAATTCAATAATTTAAACTTTAAACAAACCATTTTCAACTGTAATGATTCATGGCATTATTTCGTGATTTGTATTTGTTATTTTTATTTTTTGTTTTGTTTTTATATTTTTACTTTACACTTTACACGTCTGCATTGGAGATTTCATTTATATTCAGTGCAGCCCCCCCCCCTTTTCTCCGTGTAGGCATAACGCAATTTTGATTTTTTAATTATTTTTTTTTAGAACGAAAAGATCAAGTTGAAGAACTCTTGTTTTCTTCGTGCTTAGAGTTTAGAGTTCTTGCAAGGGAATCTATCACGTGATGTTAAGTCCTGTCGGGCTTTCACTGCGTATTGACTTCTTGAAGTTTGTGGGAGGGGGGGGGGACTAGTTGTGGACGTGGAGTGGGTTGGTGGTAGGGGAAGGGGAAGGGGGCGCTGGAAGATTCGGTGTTATCGACCTCTTTGTGGGCTCTCGTCTGCAAACATCGTACGGGCACTTGGACAAATTTCGACCGGGGACTCGTAAAGTAATCCAACATATCATCGTTGGTCCAGAGGTTGAATTTTTTGTTTTGTGTTTGGGGAGGGGTGAAGAAAACGGGTCTCACCCCCTCCCCCTACAATCGTGATTGCCTCAGAGTCGGTGCCTGCAACAGATAGATACATAAAAATGTCATCCTAGGATAGTCCCTCGTTTGGGGGCGTTTGTTTCAAGTGGACCTACTTTGTTTACTTGGGTAAGAAGGAGGGTGTCGCTTATTTGTTTGCAAGTATGTTTGCTTAGTAGTTTTTTGTGTGTTTGGGGACTGTGGGGGGGATGTGTTTTTGGCGCGGTAAGGCGTGGGATATTGGTACAGACGAAAACGCAAAACGTGAAGGAAATGGGGTGTGTCTGCTAACCTAACCAATTGCATTTCACTTGCTAGGGGGGTACGCTCACGCCCCCTCCCCCCCCCTCTTCCACCCCAACACAGTCAGGAGACACGTTTGGGAGGTCAAGAGATGTCTAGGTTGTAGCTCCGCCACTGTTAGGTGTTTATCGCCACTGTTAGATGTTTATCGCCACTGTTAGATGTTTATCGCCACTGTTAGATGTTTTATCGCCACTGTTAGATGTTTATCGCCACTGTTACGTGTTTATCGCCACTGTTCGGTGTTTTATCGCCACTGTTAGGTGTTTATCGCTATTGTTAGGTGTTTATCGCCACTGTTAGATGTTTATCGCCACTGTTAGGTGTTTATCGCTACTGTTAGATGTTTATCGCCACTGTTACGTGTTTATCGCCACTGTTACGTGTTTATCGCCACTGTTAGGTGTTTATCGCCACTGTTACGTGTTTATCGCCACTGTTACGTGTTTATCGCCACTGTTAGGTGTTTATCGCTACTGTTAGATGTTTATCGCCACTGTTAGGTGTTTATCGCTACTGTTAGATGTTTATCGCCACTGTTACGTGTTTATCGCCACTGTTACGTGTTTATCGCCACTGTTAGGTGTTTATCGCCACTGTTACGTGTTTATCGCTACTGTTAGATGTTTATCGCCACTGTTAGGTGCTATCGCTACTGTTAGATGTTTATCGCCACTGTTACGTGTTTATCGCCACTGTTACGTGTTTATCGCCACTGTTAGGTGTTTATCGCCACTGTTAGATGTTTATCGCCACTGTTACGTGTTTATCGCCACTGTTAGGTGTTTATCGCTACTGTTAGATGTTTATCGCCACTGTTAGGTGTTTATCGCTACTGTTAGATGTTTATCGCCACTGTTAGGTGTTTATCGCCACTGTTAGATGTTTATCGCCACTGTTAGATGTTTATCGCCACTGTTAGGTGTTTATCGCCACTGTTTGATGTTTACCGCCACTGTTAGATGTTTATCGCCACTGTTAGATGTTTATCGCCATTGTTAAGGTTGGTTCACACCTCTCAAATGCTCGCGAGCATTTGCCCAAGCACAATATTGGCGTATTTTATAGTGCGTTCGTTCGTGTGATGTTTGATCAAATGCTCGCGAGCATTTGAGAAGTGTGGACCAACCTTTAGGTTGTAGTCGTTAAATTTAGATTCCTCATTTAGCAATAGATTGGTTAATTTTGGTAATGACAAGAGAGAAGGATTTCTTTGACGAAGGCGATGACGGGTCGATGCGGTTAAAGGGGAAATAAAGAATTTACCACTTTGATGGTTTATTTTAGTTAAAAACAAAGCGATCACATAAAAAATAAAGTATACAATTTTAAAAAATATCATACCATTTGAAATTATAATCTATTTTTTAAATCTTCATAGCATTTTCAATATCTAAACTCAAAATATTTTTTACAACGAAAATAAAATAAAATAATAAAATAACATTATGAGTACGTTATTATAAGTCACAATAAATTGGTTTGGTGGGGGGGGGGTGTCCTGCATTAAAGGACCAAAAGTTACTAAATTATCTCCCGCAGTCGCCGAGGGTGCAAATCTAACGCTTATATCCCGAAGGCAAATAGCTGTTGGAGCTAAGCAAACCAAATTTCAATTTCAATAGACTGAATAGATCCTGTAGATCCGATGACTATGGAGCCGGTAATTGACAAGCAAACGTTTAGACGCGGTTTGGAGAGTACACAGCTTCCGGTAGTCAGAGAATGCCGGGAGTAATCTCTAACACCCCCACCCCCCCGGAACATGTCGTTAACACAAGCTAACACTTCAATCATTGAACGTAAGTTCTTTTAAAGTTAAAATACTTGTTTGAAATCAGGGGGGACTATAAGGATTGAGGTGAAACATTCGTTCATCATTTGAACACAGAAAGTAGATACTTCGTTCCCTTCTGCTGGATCTGAAAGAAGAAATGTTGGGAGAAGGGTGTGGTTTGGGAGTTGCAGATTTGTCCATGGAATATGGAGCCGAGAGGGGAATAGATGAGAAAACAAGGAATGGGTGACAAACAGGAAATAAACGAGAAAACATGGAATGGATGAGAAACAGGAAATAAACGAGAAAACAAGATATATATTAGAAACAGGAAATTAACGCGAAAACATGGAATAGATGGGAAACACGAAAGAAATGAGAAAACGGATTATACCAAAAACGGGAAATGGATGAGAAAACAGGAAATTGACGAGAAAGCAGGGAATGGATGAGAAACATGGAATGGATGAGAAACATGGAATGGATGAGAAACAGGGAATATATGAGAAAACAGGGAGAAGACTAGTCAATTGTTAGTTTGAAATTAAAGGTTGCATGAAGCAATGGATATTCCAAAGTTCTGACGAGACAGCTGAAAGTATATTTGACATAAAATCCTCAGTTGTCTTGCACCAACTTCGGTCACAGAGCTGATTAGCCTTCCGGAAAGCATTAACTTCCAAAATTAAATTCACAGCTCAAAGCGAGCAAACCCTTCGATTGTGGTTTGTGGTCGAGCGTGAGGGGGCTCGACATTCACTGTGTGACATCGTTGTTTGATCTTGTGGTCGAGCGAGAGGGGGTCTCGTCATTCACTGTGTGACATCGTTGTTTAAGATTGTGATCGCTGATTCCCGGAGTCGCTAAGCGCTCATCGTGACGAGATTATCTCTGGCCTAACTGACGTCATCATCCGGATAAAACGAAAACCCGCCCCCCCCCCGTTTCTGCCCCCCCTCCCCAACGCTACCCCACGACTCAATGAAACGCAGGCTTAAAAATATGAAGATATCTAGAAATAAACACAACCTTGACGTCGGCCAAATATCGTTGGACGAGACATGCCAGAGATACCGGTGCAGGCGGTACGAGGGTTCTCAGCGTCAAGGAGGGGCGGGTGGGCTGGGGTGGGTTAATGCACGGGCTCAGATGTTGTCGGGAGATGTGTTTTAATCAGTTTACAGTGAATTCATTCGGGTAATTTTTTTTATTATTTTAAAATAAACACTCGGGATCTAAATGTGTCTTTTCGTCCGCACGTCTTTCTTCTTTCAGTCGGTCTCTGTCTATATCAGCGGTCTCTGTCTATATCAGCGGTCTCTGTCTATATCAGCGGTCTCTGTCTATATCAGCGGTCTGTGTCTATATCAGCGGTCTCTGTCTATATCAGCGGTCTCTGTCTATATCAGCGGTCTCTGTCTATATCAGCGGTCTGTGTCTATATCAGCGGTCTGTGTCTATATCAGCGGTCTCTGTCTATATCAGCGGTCTCTGTCTATATCAGCGGTCTCTGTCTATATCAGCGGTCTCTGTCTATATCAGCGGTCTCTGTCTATATCAGCGGTCTCTGTCTATATCAGCGGTCTCTGTCTATATCAGCGGTCTCTGTCTATATCAGCGGTCTCTGTCTATATCAGCGGTCTCTGTCTATATCAGCGGTCTCTGTCTATATCAGCGCTTTAAAATAAATTATAATCTGAGGGCCAATAATTATCTAGGAGTGCAAGGCGTTACGAAACAAAACCCCCCAAAAAATGTTGCTAGATAAATTTTTTTTCATTCTACAAAAAATTACCAATACTGAAAACTTTAAAAGATTTTTTATGGAATATGCAACTTAAAAAATTAGAACGCAAGGAAAAGAATGAAGAGAAGTGGGAAAAAGGACCTTGAAAAACAGGAAATAATGGACATGAAAACAAGGAATAAAAGATAAGGAACAAAGAGACATGTCATGGCTAAATTAAAGCAGTTTTTACGCATAAAGCCTATCATCGCATGTCATAGTTTACCGCTTTTACCACTTTCAACAAACTTTTTTTTTGGGTTATGTTTTCAAATAACAACCGCAACTTATCAACACGACGCTTTAAATCTGAGATTGGTGGCTAGACTTGAATGACTATCTGACTAACCGTCGACTGCATGCTGTGACGCAGATGTGCGTGATTGTTTGACATGTAGGGCGCCTACGTACTGACACATATCTCAAAATATTTCAGATCTTAACAATCAGTGAGAGAGAAAAACGGGAAAATTACCGCGGTGGTAGCAAGGCTAAGTGAAGAGTCAGTCAGTGACAGACGGGGCATGTCACTGACACGAAATGTCAGCAAGTGACAGATGGGTCAGCTTGTGACGTGTCATGCAGTGACAGACGCGACATGTCGATGACAGCCGGAATATGTTTTGCTTAGGTTTATGCCCGCACATAATATAAAACAAGATTACCATTAACAACAACAAAACTCAATTTAACAGTGAGTTTGAGCTTTCGGACACCAATATTTTTTATCCATGAATATGGCAGCAAGATTTGGACCCGATCCCATGTGGTAACAGACCTCCCCCCCCCCGCCCAGACCCAAAGCGACGCCGTAGAAAAGTAACCATCATAGGCAGAGCCGTCTTTACACCATTTTGGGCCCCTGGGCAAAGAAATAGTGTTGCCCCCCCCCCGCAGGAATAAAAATAATAAATATACATTATATATATATAAATAAACATATTCCCATGGGGCCCCATATGCTCGTGGGCCCCCGGGCAAATGCCCAACGGGCCTGTGCGTTAAGACGGCCCTGGTCATGGACCCAAGAGGGACAAGCAGCGGTGCTTACAAACTACACTTGGATCAGTTGAGCGATGACGTGGGTCGTGTACCCCATACACCTAGTTGTTGGCCTTTAATAAAATGAAATTTAAAAAAGAAATGTGTAGTAGCCCACTAAAAATAAAGTCAATAAAGAAATGCCAGTAAGTAAGTTTAACAGCTATGTAGATAAGCCGCGCGACTTAGTGGAACTTTTTAATCTGTTTCAGGGAATGGCCGTCCACAATAGAAGGTGTGGAGAGAGAGGGGGGCGGGGAAACCCGGGGCAGCATACTGTCAGCACTTGGTCCTGAAATTTAGGAAAAAAAACTTACATAGGTATGGAGCTGTATCAGAAATACGCTTGGCCAATGCGGTAGTAGGTGGTTTTTTGTTTGGTTTGGAGAAATTGTTTTTTCGGGAAAACCCCGTGGTTTGTTGCAAGGCAGTGGTGCTGTGGTAAGATTTATAGTATACCGTGTGGAACACATTAGTTGTGTGCCTAGAGTTTACAGCAGTGCGTAGAGTAAGTCTATTAAACTTGAACGACTATTTAAGTTGCTCGTTTCCGACTCATTTTCGTGGTCCACATCTGATTCGCCAGCCTCATCTCGCCATATTGATTCCTGAACTCAACCAGGAAAAGATGACCTTGATAAAATTGTTAAGTCAAGGCGAGTGCCAATCAGGGGATATAATCCTTCTCATATCTCCATCTCGACGAAATCTTATGCTGTATTCTTTCTTTAAAGATTAATTGTAGACTTTGGAACTTTATACTAAAGAAGCACAACATATTACATAATCCGATATTTACATAGATCTGCCAACAATCCTTTATGGGGGGGGGGTGTGGGAGGAAAGTGAGTCCATGTTATGGGGCGGCAGAGTTGATGTGGGGGGGGGTTAAAAGTGTTTTGGTCGTAGCATGAGTCACGGGAAAATAAAATGGTTCGACAAGGTCGAAATCTCCAAGCTGTGGGAGAGGTGTGGACAAAGAACAGTAGAACAACAAATCATGGAAAGAAAGTGGAGATGGAGTGGACACACCCTTAGGAAAGATAACAGCAGGGCTAGGCAGGCCTTAGATTGGAACCCCCAGGGCAAACGACAACGAGGAAGACTCAAGCGTACATGGAGACGGAGCATGTTGGACGAGGCTGGAAGGACTGGGAAGAGCTTGGAAGAATTGAAGCGACTGGCAAGGGACCGTGCAGAGTGGCGAGCTTTTACAGAGGCCCATGTTCCACAAGGAACTCAAAGGACAAATGATGATGATGATGAGTCACTGGGTTTAGATGTCCGAAAGTTAGCGGTCCACCCTATGAGGTTCCCCGTCCACTCTAAGAGCGAGGTGTCCCATCCCTGAATGGCGATTCTGTCATTGAACTTTACAAACAAAATACCTCGCGCAAAATGTGTTGTTGATGACTTCTTTTTTCGTGGACCTGAAAACACCAATACTACGCAGGGGCGTCATGCTTGGACGTTTTCTTTACCCTCCCCCCTATGGTCTCTAAGTCACCTTCTGATACCCCCTCCCACCCCCCAAACACATACACCAAGAGTCAAAAGTCCGATTAATCCCCCCCCCCACCTAATAAAGACGATATCGATTATTAATTATCGATTTCTTTTAAAATATCGCCAAGTTCCAGACTTAACACATAGCGTCCTCCTACCCCTCCCCTCCTTGCAAAAAGAAAGATAATTAAGTAAGATCTCAATACAACAAATGTCGCCAGACCAGATTTCAATGCCGGAATATCCCCCCCCCCACCCCCAACGCCCGAGGGACACGCGGCCCGCTAAGGACCCCTGCCGTTCGACTAAAAGACGCCTAACTGATCGCCATACAAATTCGACACCCGAGATTTATTAACAAGTCCCTTGTTTCGCGGTATAAATTTATTTTGTTTCGTTGTGTCCGTCCGAGTTCTTGGTGCATACATAATGTCTCCTAATGAGATGAGGCGGGATGCGTTTAACTGTAACGATGTATAAGACGGACCATAACGTTGAACACAGTTGGTTGGTAGGTATATTTGGGGGGGGGGAGGGAGCGGGTCGACAACCATTCCTTGTATCGACCTCAGGTCTGGTATATTCTGGACAGTTCCGCCCGGATTGCCGGGGCTGCAAAGGCGACACCCCAGTGATGTGTGCAGTTGATCGAAGTTGTGGGCGCCGTGCAGCAACAGTATCATAATTGAGCGTCTATAAACTCCTTTCATGACAGTGGCGAATTTTTCGGTTAGTGTCCCGGAGGCGAGCACACATTTTCAGTCTTACAGTAGATCGAACGTTCCACCGCTGTATTAGAGAAATAGTAGATGCCGCAGGCTGCCTACGGCCCTTTCCCACTCTTATCCTACGCCACTGGTAGGCACACATTTTGTGACAAAGTATTTCATCGTGGTAACATTTCTGTACCCACACTGGGTAATAACACCCGCAAACCCCCACACAGACGTGAGGGACCGATTGGTTGTGTGGGGAAATGTTTCGTGTTAACTCAGATCTACTGCCACCACCACAGCACAGGTCAAACAATGTGGGACTTCATCTACTGACACCACCACAGCACAGGCCAAACAATGTGGGACTTCATCTACTGACACCACCACAGCACAGGCCAAACAATGTGGGACTTCATCTACTGACACCGCCACAGCACAGGCCAAACAATGTGGGGCTACATCTACTGACACCGCCACAGCACAGGCCAAACAATCTGGGACTTCATCTACTGACACCACCACAGCACAGGTCAAACAATGTGGGACTTCATCTACTGACACCGCCACAGCACAGGTCAAACAATCTGGGACTTCATCTACTGACACCACCACAGCACAGGTCAAACAATGTGGGACTTCATCTACTGACACCGCCACAGCACAGGTCAAACAATCTGGGACTTCATCTACTGACACCGCCACAGCACAGGTCAAACAATCTGGGACTTCATCTACTGACACCACCACATGCACAGGTCAAACAATCTGGGACTTCATCTACTGACACCACCACAGCACAGGTCAAACAATGTGGGACTTCATCTACTGACACCGCCACAGCACAGGTCAAACAATCTGGGACTTCATCTACTGACACCGCCCCAGCACAGGTCAAACAATGTGGGACTTCATCTACTGACACCGCCACAGCACAGGTCAAACAATGTGGGACTTCATCTACTGACACCGCCACAGCACAGGTCAAACAATGTGGGACTTCATCTACTGACACCACCACAGCACAGGTCAAACAATCTGGGACTTCATCTCAAAGGTGTTGTAAGTCCTAAATCTAAGCCCAGATATGGACAAGATCGAGTTACGAGAATTCGAAAAAAGAAAGGAAAGAGAGAGAGAAAGAGAGAGAGAGAGAGATGAGAGAGAGAGGAGAGAGAGAGAGAGAGAGAGATGAGAGAGAGTGAGAGAGAGAGAGAGAGAGAGAGAGAGAGAGAGAGAAGGGGGCGAGAGACACCAAGAAAATAGGGAGAGCGTTAAGCTCGATATAGATTATAGACAACAGATTTTGATCAAACAGCCTCGACCCCCAATCAGTTACACGTCACGAAGTCATGTTGGTGGTTGGCCGTGTGTGTGTGGGGGGGTGTGGGGGAGGGGTTATCACAGAGACCATAAACAAGGAAAGAGACGACGTTGTTTGTCAGTTACTTATGTCGGTGCCAGTGGCAGCTAAACTTTTTTTAAAAAAAAATTGGTTTAATGCTGGCGCTTATCGAAACCCTATAAGTCTGTCTGGAACCTACTGCCAGACAGACAAGAATGCACGGAATCGACAAGTCATCGGCGGATTCAAGGAGAGATTTGGATTTAAGGGCGCGAAATAGCAACCTCACACTATTCTCACCCGTGATGGGGTGCCAAAGCTATAGGTCGAAGAATGGCGTATAGGTGGGTTTCGCGCCTTCCTGATAAAACCTCCGAATTTTTACGCCTCTTTCATCATAGGACATAATTCAACCCCCCCCCCAGCCCGCTCCCCCCCCCAGCCCGCTTCCCCCCCCCCGCAAATAACCACAGATCTGTAATTTATATTAAAGTAACGATCATAAATTAACAGTCAGTAAATAAATATAATAAATTATTTATCAAAACGTCTAATAGTTAACTGAATTACTTTTGCTTTTGCCAATGTAAGACTGTATTGGAAAAAGTGCAATCAGAAGCTTTATTGGTTCTACTTTAACGCCATGAGTTATTATCCCACAGAGTCACCAGGCCCCTCTTCCCCCCGACCCCCACCTCCCGCCACCTCCGCGGCCAAATTTATTCAGTGGCCCCCGACACGTGACCCGCCTCCATAAGTCACTCGTACACACTACATAGGTTTTGGATGTCGTACAGATCGAATACACCGAATATAGGAACCTGGGGTGAGATTTATCGATTAACCTTAACTAAGAAAAATAAAATAAAATATAAGTGTCGGATCGGAGGTTATACAAATCCAGTTCTATCAAGTTTGGTTTATTGGAACTTGAACAAACACACTGGTGTGCTGGGGAGTGTGTGTGTGTGTGTGTGTGTGTGTGTGTGTGTGTGTGTGTGTGTGTGTGTGTGTGTGTGTGTGTGATGTGCTGGAGTGTGCGCGTGATGGGTCGCAGTGTTATTGTTTTAGCATACGATTAAGGTTAAGTGGCGAATATAATCGGGGGGTGGGGGGATTTCAAGTGGTGTTCGATAGGTCAATGACCTTAACTTTTCGTTTTTATTGCCTTTTTCTTACCTTACGTGTCAGTATATGGAGATCTCGTTTTCTAGGTGTCAGTATATGCATAAATCTTTTTTTAGGAGTCAGTATATGCAGAAATAGTTTTAGGTGTCAGCACATCACTTAGCCAGTGCGACCCCAACCTTAATTTAGCCAGCCCGACCCCAACCATAATTTAGCCAGCCCGACCCCCAACCATAATTTAGTCAGCCCGACCCCCAACCATAATTTAGCCAGCCCTATCCCCTACCATTATTTAGCCAGCCCGACCCCAACCATAATTTAGCCAGCCCGACCCCCAACCATAATGTAGCCAACCCGACCCCCAACCATAATTTAGCCAGCCCTACCCCAACCATAATTTAGCCAGCCCGACCCCCAACCATAATTTAGCCAGCCCGACCCCAGCCATAATTTAGCCAGCCCTATCCCCTACCATTATTTAGCTAGAAAATAATGGGGGTGAGACTGCAACCAGGGTTTTATATCAGTAAATGCAATGTATAACATATAAACAGGGTATGAGTGAGCCTGACAGGACGTAACAAAACAGCTAACGTTTCGGCAAAGAGCCTTCCTCAACGGACAAATAGAACACCAATAAAACGAATATAACGAAAGAATTTAGCTAGCCCCAGGCATTCAGGGCTCTATCATCTTAGAACTTCTTGTATCTGCGGCCAAGGTGTTGCTGAAATTCTGGCTGCGACGCATTGAGTCTGTTGGCATCTCTGTCCGAAAAGGATTTTGGTCAATCCATTATCTACCCCCCCCCACCCCAACAACCTACCCTGTACCCCCTTCAAAAATAGTCGACCGAAAGTCGCAAAACACCGACATTATGAAAAAGCCCCTTACTCCTTACCCACCCCCATTGACGATGTCTGCATCTTGACCAATAGAAAGTGAGCGGCGAGTAACATTTGGAAGCGTAACTCAGAAATGTTGATGAGGTTAGCCAGAAACTGACAGACTCCCAGGGGGAAATAACACCAATATTGAGAATTAGGATTTAAAATTGTGGAAATACAAAAATCACTTATCGTTTGCCATATTGTTAATTTAGGTACCGTAGCGTTTGATGTTAGAAAAAAAAATGAAATAAAAGGACAAACGCATGGCGAAAGATCAGATAGGGGATATTATGCTACGCGTTTGAAAATTCTCTGACAATAGGAACCGCCGACCCCGAACAAAAGGAGCGGAGGGGAGGGACAGGGAGTCAACAAAATGTAAGCTAAGCACCCCGTGTAGTATTAGTACCGCTCCCCATGTAGTATCAGTAGGCCTACCACTCCCCTAGTAGTATCAGTACCGCTCCACGTGTAGTATCAGTAGGCCTACCACTCCCCTAGTAGTATCAGTACCGCTCCACTTGTAGTATCAGTACCGCTCCACTTGTAGTATCAGTATCGCTCCCCTTATAGTATCAGTACCGCTCCACTTGAAGTATTAGTACCGCTACCCTTGTAGTATTAGTACCGCTCCCCTTGTAGTATTAGTACCGCTCCCCTTGTAGTATCAGTACCGCTCCCCTTGTAGTATCAGTACCGCTCCCCTTGTAGTATTAGTACCGCTCCACTTGTAGTATTAGTACCGCTACCCCTTGTAGTATTAGTACCGCTCCCCTTGTAGTATTAGTACCGCTCCCCTTGTAGTATTAGTACAGCTCCCCTTGTAGTATTAGTACCGCTCCCCTTGTAGTATTAGTACCACTCCCCTTGTAGTATTAGTACCGCTCCCCTTGTAGTATTAGTACCGCTCCCCTTGTAGTATTAGTACCGCTCCCCTTGTAGTATTAGTACCGCTACCCTTGTAGTATTAGTACCGCTCCACTTGTAGTATTAGTACCAGCTCCCTTGTAGTATTAGTACCGCTCCCCCTTGTAGTATTAGTACCGCTCCCCTTGTAGTATCAGTACCGCTCCACTTGTAGTATTAGTACCGCTACCCCTTGTAGTATTAGTACCTAATAGTTGGGCCCCCTTTGTAGTATTAGTGCCACCCCCCTTGTGGTATTAGTGTCGCCCCCCTTGTGGTATTTGTGCCACCTCCCCCCCCCCTTTGTAGTATTAGTACCGCTCCCTTTGTAGTATTAGTACCGCTCCCCTTGTAGTATTATCACCGCCCGACAAGAATACAAATTACCGCCGAACAAAGGCGCCGGGTTATTGACGGTGAGACCGGGGGTGGGGGGTAGGGAGGGGGATGAGTGGATACTCTGAGCTCAGATCGATCCGTCGACCGAAGTCCCACGGTCACAATACTTACCTTTGTTGGTAGCCGTGACCGAAAATCCTCCGGCACCCCGGTCGCCGCGTGTCCTCCCGTGAGAGGCGTGATCGGGTTTGTACAATCGATGTTTGTTGGTAGATCGGGTTGGTTGTAGATTCCCGTCGAGGCCTTACAGTTCGATGACGCCTTGCAGTTCGATGACGCCTTACCCGCCAACAAGTAGACCGAGGACAGACATACAATAAATATTTTTTAAATTAAAAAAAAACTCGACACGCATTTATTTATCTGAAGTCTGAACGACGTTTCAACATCGGAAATTAGTTGTCAAAAATTACGCACACAAAGTCAAAAACCTAGAGGGGAAATTTACTAGGACTCGCTTGTCACAACAAAAAAAACAAACCAAAAATAAATAAATAATGACATCATGAAATTCGTTACTAGAAATTTGTGCAGAAATAACTTTTTTTTCTACCATTGATTTCATCGCTCCTGAAATTTTCCTTCCTACCCCCGCCCTTCACCATTCCGCCATAGTCTAGTCAACTCTAGTCGGAGATCGGCAAAAGGTCATGGACTCGGTGCAGCGACGATCCATCGTCTTGGGGTAAGGGGCCCCACGAGTTCTATCCCTGTATTATAGTCTCGGTTCGGGACCCACCCCTGTCTCTCCTGACTCCGGTTAAAGGACTTGTTTTGGTCCACATTCTTGATAGGTATATTCGACTCGAAAGGTCTGGCCCTCCAGATTTTATCGACTTTGGCTACACCTCCTTAGACACGCATCACTGAGCAAGGGCCACCACCGTGGGCTGAATTCCCCACATGCCCAACTACCCCCCCCCCACACACACACACACGCACAAGCAAAATTTTATTTTTAAAAAAAACCCTGGACTGGTACAAACACTCATACAATGCTAATAAATAGATTTCTAAATACGTTGTTCACCCTCCCCGCCCCTTACCATTTCTTTCTACCCAAAGCACTGAAACGTTTGACCTTTCCACCTTTAGGGAAGAAAACTATCACCATTACATTGTAGACATCTTTAGGTAGATCCAACCATTACATTATAGACATCTTTAGGTAGATCCAACCATTACATTGTAGACATCTTTAGGTAGATCCAACCATTACATTGTAGACATCTTTAGGTAGATCCAACCATTACATTGTAGACATCTTTAGGTAGATCCAACCATTACATTGTAGACATCTTTAGGTAGATCCAACCATTACATTGTAGACATCTTTAGGTAGATCCAACCATTACATTGTAGACATCTTTAGGTAGATCCAACCATTACATTGTAGACATCTTTAGGTAGATCCAACCATTACATTGTAGACATCTTTAGGTAGATCCAACCATTACATTGTAGACATCTTTAGGTAGATCCAACCATTACATTGTAGACATCTTTAGGTAGATCCAACCATTACATTGTAGACATCTTTAGGTAGATCCAACCATTACATTGTAGACATCTTTAGGTAGATCCAACCATTACATTGTAGACATCTTTAGGTAGATCCAACCATTACATTGTAGACATCTTTAGGTAGATCCAACCATTACATTGTAGACATCTTTAGGTAGATCCAACCATTACATTGTAGACATCTTTAGGTAGATCCAACCATTACATTGTAGACATCTTTAGGTAGATCCAACCATTACATGTGACTTTAGATCCACCTACTTGTACTCTTTAGGTAGATCCAACCATTACATTGTAGACATCTTTAGATAGGTTCCACCACGACATTGTAGAAGTCTTAAGGTATAAGGTCCCACCATTACATTGTAGAAGTCTTTAGGTATAAGGTCCCACCATTACATTGTAGACGTCTTTAGGTAGGTATAAGGTCCCACCATTACATTGTAGAAGTCTTAAGGTATAAGGTCCCACCATTACATTGTAAAAGTCTTAAGGTATAACGTCCCACCATTACATTGTAGAAGTCTTTAGGTATAAGGTCCCACCATTACATTGTAGACGTCTTTAGGTAGGTATAAGGTCCCACCATTACATTGTAGAAGTCTTAAGGTATAAGGTCCCACCATTACATTGTAAAAGTCTTAAGGTATAACGTCCCACCATTACATTGTAGAAGTCTTTAGGTATAAGGTCCCACCATTACATTGTAGAAGCCTTTAGGTATAAGGTCCCACCATTACATTGTAGAAGTCTTTAGGTATAACGTCCCACCATTACATTGTAGACTCTTTAGGTATAAGGTCCCACCATTACATTGTAGACGTCTTTATGTAGGTCCCACCTTTACATTTTAGGTGGGTGTAGGTAGGTCAGACTTGCATTGTAGACTAGTTTACGTAGCTCCCACCTTGAAGGTCCTCTCGAAACGCAACGTAAAATCAACTCTGCCCCGTGAAACTGAGCCGGTATTTGAGATTATAATAACCAGGTGCTCCCGCCGATATGTGAGGTGGTGGCGTTCATATTATACCCCAGATTACTCTAGAACATATGGGTATCACTTAGAAAGCTTGTATCATCATTTTTAAAATAAATAGTTTATATAAAAAAAATAGATTGGTTCATTATGCACCAAGAAGAGAAATGCTTTCTGTTACTCTGTATTTTGTTTTATATTGCTTTCATTTATTAATGTATAGTTGTAAGCATTATAAACGTGAATATCATTAGAGAAACCACTAAACAGGTTTAGTCAGCCTAATAAAAGACGAAGAAGGGCTAAGAGCACTAACCACAGGTTAGTGGTCAAATTTGAGCCGTGAACAGCCCATGTCCGTATTTTATCAGGTAACAAAATCTGACGTAGAGAGTCTTAATAAAGACAGCAACCTACAGAATAATTCAAGCCGACATAAGTTACGATATATATTAAGCACATTACATTGTTGATGAATTCCCAAAACAAATGGGAAAATTATATATATATACTAGCGTAGTACCCGTCAAAAATGACGGAAGTTTTCCTAATAAATACATTTCAGCTGAAATATATTTATTTTGAAAAATACACATCAGAATAAAAAATAATGTAATACAGAACTTGAATTTATTTATTTATTTTTATTTTATTCATTTATTTTTATATTTATCAATTTTATGCGGAACGTTCGAAAAGAGTTATTTTTGGCGCAGTAATTTGGTGCGCTGCTTTCTAAAATTAGTAGCGTCAGGGACAGACAGGCGTGACATACATTGTATATTGATGATATTATATACATATTTTTAAGAATTAGATTTTGTTTTTCTAAAATTTCATCCTCTTTAGTCATCTATAAACATATTAAAATCTTCAAAACTTCCGACTCCTGAAAGATCCCTCCCCTTCTCTAATGAGGTGGAACCTTTGTTTTCCCATCAACCTTTAATCACATGTAAAAGTTCAAAGTTCAAAAAAGCTCTCTCAAAATTGAAAAAAAAATGTAGTGAACAATATGTATAATACTAGTATATCACCCGTCAAAAATGACGGAAGTTTTCAAAAGTAAATACACATCAGATGAAAAAATAACGTAATACAGAACTTTCTTTTATTTTTATTTTATTCATTTATTTCCATATTGAAAAATTTTATGCGGACGTTCGAAAAGAGTTATTTTTTGGTGAAGTAATTTGGTGCGCTGCTTTCTAAAATTAGTAGCGTCACGGACAGGACAGACGGAACGACATATACATTGCAAATTATGTATATTGATATATATATACTATAGTTAAGAACCCAAATTTACAACGAGATAAATCAATTCGGAAACATACCACTACCCTCTCGCTCTTCACACCAACTGTGCCCCACAGGCACGCCTCTGATTGAGACCCGCTGACGTCTGATACACTCCTATCTAAATGTCCTCACGCCGACAATTAGTGTTGAAACTTCTCTGTTGAACCAGACTCGGGAATTACACTCGGTGTACGGTGCCGGGCGCAGTTAGGGACTTTCTACGACAGCGAAACATTGCGGGTGGGGTGGCGTGTTGGGAGGAGAGGGTGGTGGTGGTGGTAGCCGAGGGCGCCGTTACCCCCCAGCAAACAACAAACATTCTGAGAGTGTAGTTATCGTTTTCCGGGGAGACGGACGGTTACCTCGACGACACACGGGCCGCCAGAATCGTCTTGGTTAATTATTTTGGTTGATCTACATACACGGGTGGGCGCTATTGATTCCCGCGTGTATCGAATATACTCATGGACGATTATTGCACTGTGACGAATACCTAACTATCTGTGGAAATACTGTTGAGATTTTGTTTCCAAGTTTTTAAAATGTTAACACTGATAGTGAGTCGTCAAGGTCGCAAGTACGTCAACAGAAAGAGACTTCAATAAAAAGACACAATGTTAACACTGGGCAAAACGTTGACTACGAGTTATAATTGTTGTTTTCATCCTGCAATCAACATCCATTAAAGTTTTAGCTTCAGACCATAAATCCTTAAAAAATGAAATACAGCTTCATAAAAAGCTTTCGTCACGCACGCCGGCTTTATGGTGCATCTCATTTAGAGGGGAAGTATCAAACAAAAATTTAAAAGAAGACAACAAAAGAAGTATGAATAACCAACTTTTCCTATCGCCCACTCCCCTCCCCCTCCCCCACCCTCCAGAAGAGCGCACGCCACCCCCCAACAACAGACTGGGCGCCAACATGTAGTAATTTGGTATGGAATGCGCACTTGACTTAGCGCCCTGGCTGGTCTTGTGGCACCGTACCGAATCTGGTTAATAATAAGGACAGGGCATTGGCCTTTCGCTGACTCTATGCACACCATTGTTTGCGCACCGCTTTTAGGAACCTTCCGCCCCCCCCCCACACACACACGCCCTTTCTCATAGGGGGAATGTTTCATTCTTTGCTATACCGAAACGCACCGCTTTTCATCATAATGGTGTGAAACTTATTTCCCCCCCCCCTTTTTTTTTCGTTGGAAGTCTCCAAGTACTGTTGGTAGTTAACATACTACCCCAAGGAATGGTTTGATCCGACTAACGGTATATGAACAGCAAAGGCCTTAATCATTGTAGCATGAATACGTGAAATGAATTTCAAGTTTGTGTTGATAGCCAAAGACTTCATACTTAATGCCTACTGTGATCTACTACATTTTGTTTCGGCCGCTTGACTTTCTTTTCCTACAGCCTTTAATATATCTCCGCAAAAAAAAATATTTTAAAAAAAAATTTAAAACCTGTAACCCGTACTCAAGCATCACTTATCCGCTTTATGTCTAAGATAAGTCTTTTTTTTTGTGTTAATTTTAAATTTGTCCAGCAAGTTGATAAAATAGTTCCATTTCGGTTCATCCTTAGCCCATTGATATCAGCTGGGACATTGGCTCCAGAAAGCAACGTGTCCTCTTCATTATGATAAAAACATAAGGTACCCACTCAAACTACGTAGGATTCAAGATTGTTCAATATATCGTTCAGAACCCTTAAGATAAAAAAGAAACACTATAAATTAACTGCACTGCGTTTTTCCCATCACTAGATGTGACCAGTGTTAAGTACATATGACGACTTGGCATCCCAAAATATTCTATCGGTTAGATCACCCAAGCGTGACGTGACTTCATTCATTTCCACACCAGTGACGGCGTGACCTTAACAACTTTCTCCACCCCCCCCCGCCCTTTCCACGTTGTAGTAGGGCAGGGATGCTGCGTGGCAATGACTGTCTGTCTCAAAGACTGGCTGGCTGAACGAAAGACTGAACGACTGAGTGACTATCTGACTGAACGAGTGACTGACAGAACGACTGACTGTCTGAATGAACAACTGACTGACTGAAAAATTGTCTGACTGACTGAACGATTGACTGTCTGACTTAACGAATGACAGACTGAACGACTGTCTGTCTAGCCGAGCGACTACCTGTCTGACTACCCCAGCAGACAGACACAGACGATGAGGTCTGGCAACACTTGCAATAGGTGCCGGTAACTTCAAGCCAGTCAATAAAGTAGATGTGTTCACGTAGGTTCTTCCCTCCCCCAAACTCCTCCCCTCCCGGACTTGGGGGGCCACAGAGCGTTACGGGGAAAGTGAATATCTCGTGGCCATGAATGACTAGTCAAATGAATGAAATCCCTTTCTCGTTAAAGAAAGAAGGGAAGCCCTGTCTTTAAAGAAAAGAAATTGTAACCGAACGCAATGCATAATGCTAACTAGCGGGGGTCCGAAATCAATTTACCGTAATGTGGGCCACGAGTTAAGTGATGTGTAAGTCGGAGATAATAAGTAGGTAAAAGCTACACACACACACACACACACAGGCACATACGGACAGAACAACACTGGGTTTTAAAAAAAATATATTAAAAAAAAACACAACACAGCGTTCGTAGTTTGAAATATACCACGATGTTATGTACTATAACACAGGGACGACTGCAATCGAATGTCTTCCTATGTATACGTCAGTCGAATGTCTTAATATGTGTACGTCAGTCGAATGTCTTACTAACTATGTGACACGAGAGGAAACAGAGAAGGATGAAGATGCCGAGGAAAAGAAGGCTTAACTCGAGGAGAATGAAGATTTGTGTTTGAGATTAAATTATTCAAAACGAAATAGAAATTATAGAGTGTAAAACAAATTAATGAATATTCACATAAAAACAAGGGCGTTCTTAGTTAGTTGTGTTTTATACTGGGGGGGGGGAGGGGGGAGACCTCCACGGGAGGCGATTCGGGGGTTTATATTATAAAACGTTATGTAAATTGTGTGCGCATTAAAGAGTGCACTTTTGAGAGCTTCACCCCGGGGCGGCGTTCAGGGAATGCGCACTGCAGCAGCGAAATATCGTATCTTTACTGGGGCTGTTTGTGGTGGGTTGAATGAATGCTTACTAGCTGTTACTGTAAAGTGTTCAAAAAACGTGCCGCGCTACATTGTTTTAATGTGAAGGAAATGGGCGAAATGAAATGGTGGAAATTGTTGTATTAACATTATCACCACTTTGTAGGGAGTGTGAATTCGGCCCTGGCGGTCGTCAAAAGAGGGCTAGGAATAGGATGGTATCAAATTCATAAGACTAAGATTTCAAGTTCGGAATCAATCGGCTTACATAGAGTGAAAGTGACCGCCTTACAAACATGTATGACGGGAGTTCAAACCCCATTTCTGTAATAAAAAGATTTGATTCACCTCAGTGACAAACCAGTACCAGGCCACCTCAACCCTCCCCCACCCCCGTTTTTTTTGTCTCCTCTCCTTCCAAATAAGCCACAGACTTACCCAACTGGGTTTATAAGCAAATATCTCTGATCGTACCATGGCTCATTACACATATCTTTATAGCATGAGTCCGCGGCTGTCTACACGCTCCATGCCAACGGATGTAGGTACAACTCCATGTCAACAGATAATATAGGTATACAATCCAGTGCCAAACAGATAGGCTCAAACCCAGGCCAACATATATTATAGGTGCAATAACGTACCCATGATATAGGTACGGACCCGGACAAAAAAATGTAAGTCCAACTCGAAAGTCCAAATTCGGGTACAATACCTGATCATAAGAAGGTTGTAGGTACAATCCCGTGCCAACTATAGGTACAATCCCGTGCCAACTGTAGGTACAATCCCGTGCCAACTATAGGTACAATCTCGTGCCAACTATAGGTACAATCCCGTGCCAACTATTGGTACAATCCCGTGCCAACTATAGGTACAATCCCGTGCCAACTATAGTACACAATCCCGTGCCAACTATAGGCACAATCCCGTGCCAACTATATACACAATCCCGTGCCAACTATAGGTACAATCCCGTGCCAACTATAGGTACAATCCCGTGCCAACTATAGGTACAATCCCGTTCCAACTATAGGTACAATCCCGTGCCAACTATAGGTATAATCCCGTGCAACTATAGGCACAATCCCGTGCCAACTATAGGCACAATCCCGTGCCAACTATAGGTACAATCCCGTGCCAACTATAGGTACAATCCCGTGTCAACTATTGGTGCAATCTCTTTTCAAACAGATATGTATACAGAATTAAGCCAACACATTTATTGAGTACCATCCCATCTCTTACAGTCTTACAGACTCAGAGCGGGGTAGGGCTGGCTTAAAACGGCACATCTCGCTAAAGTCCCTCAGCCCCTTCTACCAACCGAGACAAGCCTTATTGAACTCAAGACACCATTGATCGCCTTTTACTTTTACTATTTTTCCCCCTTCAATATTTGTATTATTTAAAGTGATATCTATTCCTCGGCCGGGCGGTTATCATAAGACTCCAGGTAGCTATATAGCTACACGATACTATCGCCACTGTAATGTGTTTTCATAGAAAAACCTCAAGACTTGAATTCCAAGAATCAAGGCGGAATTCCTGTTTATCATTCATTCCCTTTGAAACAGTGCCATGCACTACACAAAAGCCACTGGCATAAATGATATAATAGTCCAAGTCACTGGCTCACTCATTGGATGTATGTGGAAAGGAACGATGTACAACAGTCGATAGCAGTTTAACAAATCGTGTGGTGATTGCGCACTGTAAAAAAATATTATAGGACGTCATTGTTTGATCTTATATTTAATACAAGGTGTGCATCAAAAGGTGTGCAAATTAATTACAAATTAAAGACGCGCTGTAACAAAATATTTATGACGTCATTGTTTTAGCTTATATCTTAATTTTGGAAAAGGGAACGATGTAAAAATAGGATTTGAGGATTTATAATTATAAAATGCTTTGTGTACATTTCAGGAAGTTTAATATTTCGTATTTATCAAACAATGATAAGTTACTTGGGGTTTTTACAAAAAAAGTGGGCGCCGTAGGCGCCCTACAACCCCTAGTATAATATATTAAAATGAAATGATCTGGACTAAACAGCTGTAAAAGTCCCATATTGAGCATCTTATCTGTTTACAGACGCTCCTTCTATACAGAAGATTATTGCGTCCTACGCTTATCTATGGTTTGTGTTTAGTCCTGCATTTTTATTAGAGATTGAAATGTTGATAAAGTGTTGGTTTTCCTGGATTCTTCAGGCAACCCATTCCACGCCCGAATTCCGGACGGGAAGAAGGAAAACTTGTATGTGTTTGTTCTTGCATACGGAATAAGAAACGTGTTTTATCCTTTAGCATTGAGGTTAATAATGATGAAATAATGATATCAAGTACAAATATATGGAATTCGTCTTGTATTGTCAAGATTTCTTGTACACACACCGCCATCCGCTAAGTCATCATGACATGTTGTTTGAATCGATCAAATTTACAAACATGTTTTGGCGATCGCAGAGCCTTATACACAGATGAAGTCATGGTCTGTTTAAACGCATTGCATCATTAAAAACAAAAACTTTCATCAGTTTAAATAATTCATATCCGGCGT
This sequence comes from Ampullaceana balthica, assembly GCA_944989445.1. Classification (NCBI taxonomy): domain Eukaryota; kingdom Metazoa; phylum Mollusca; class Gastropoda; family Lymnaeidae; genus Ampullaceana; species Ampullaceana balthica. Next base: position 179,157 of record CALYLW010000917.1, read on the forward strand.
TGATTTTGCGCACGCGCTCTCTTCTCGGCGGCCAGGATGGGGAAGATTTAAGATACTATTTTTCGTAAATGTTGTAATTTATTTGTAAATGAATTATTAACGGATATACTCATCTAGAAAGTCTTTCAGTTCGGATGGCGAAAAAAACAACAACAAACAAACAAACAAACAAACAAACAAACAGCTACATGATTTTGTTCACGCAAGAAACCACAAGTCAATCTGGACAATTAAAGAACCCCTGGAACAATTAATTTACCTCCTATAAGTCCCAACCCCCCCCCCTCACACAAGGTCCACCAGTAATGGTCGCCAAAGAGAGTCGTCGTGACATCTGTCCCACCCCGCGCGGGTTCACCACTCCTCAAACGTTTACCCTGACCATCGCTTTGTCTCCCGCGCTTTCCGCCCGTGACTAGGCGGGGCCCCCGGCCCAGGGACCTCACGGTCCGGAGCATCTGTTGCCGGGAGTCAGCCACGCGCTGACACAATCGGCGAAAGGGCAGCGTCAGCAGACATGCTGCCGTGACACAATGGACACGGTGACCTCAGTGGGCAGATGTTCGCCACCGGAACCTGTGATTGGTGATGACGTCACGTGCGGCGGGGGGGGGGAGGGGGGTAAATATGGCACGTGGCTCAAACTAACAAATTCATCGTTATTTATAAAAACACCAACACACGCACGCACACATGTATGTATGCAGTGTTCGCTCGTCATTTCCGGGGTTACGTTCTTTACTCCCCCCCCCCACCAACCCCCACCCCTACCGCGAATGACGAAAAACCGTGACTATTGGATGCAGTTTTAAAACTCCTATTTATGAGATTGTATACGGATCTCGATACTTCCAAAACACTTTCTAAAGAAACTCTTACCCATTAATGCGGTAAGAATGTCGTAATATTGCATGCAGTTATGAATATTTCACTAATGTAGTAATGATAATGTGGACACATTTTAATTTTGTAATTTTGATGACTTTATGATGATCATATAACGGGCATAAGGTGCGATAGGGTTAAGAGCCTAACCCGCGAATAGGTGAGGGTATACTGTATATATTATTTGTCACTTTCTTAGCTGGAAGCCTCGAAATTACTTTTTTTTTAAATAATTGTCCAGACTGAAAAAAAAAGCGGGGAATACCTTGATCCACAGATAAATAAAGCAACAGTATTTATTTCGCTCCCATTTTTGTATAAACTGCAGAGGCCAGCGAATACTTAAGCCCCCCTCAGTGAGTTCGGAGGTCTTCAATTGTTACCACAGGACCGCAGTCCCAGCCGGTGAAATGCCACTTGTAAAAAAATATATAAAAAAAAATGACATGCGAATACAGCGCTCTTTAGTTAATTAAACCACGTATCACGCGTACACAATAAACAATGAAGTTCATCCAATACATAAAGCGCGGCGTCGAATCTCCAACAATCACGAGTAAGGAGGACGGACTTGAGGGAAACAGTTAAAAGATCGATAAAAGAATAGAATATGGGAGCAAGTGGTAGTTTTTTTGTTGTTTTTTTGTTGTTGTTGTATTTTTGTTTTTATTTTGTTTTTAATTTAAAGAAGAGTAGTTATCTTTATTCTCAAATTCAGAAATGTTAAAAAAAAATTGCATGTGCTAGATCAACGGTGGCAAAACCGCGCGGCTCTTCTGTGTTCACATTGCGGTTGGCGTACAGTTCATGGATGATATGTTACAAGGATTACTGGAAGATTTCCAAACCATGTTTATTGACCCATAGTGCTCCAATGCGGCTCTCAACATTTTTATATAAGTATTCTAAAATGGCTCTCAGTTACTACAGGTCTGGCCACCCCTGGGCAGGATAGTAGTAGCAAATAATTTTCCTATAAGCGGTCGCAGAATTGCGCACCGAAGTGTGCTTATTTTCCTGGGAAAACCGATCGTTTCAGCCATTGAATTCAACCCAAAGTCTGTCCCAACGAGTCAGGATTAGAACTAATAAAGAGTAAATAAAAGTAGTTACAGTGGCGGCAACCGTGAATATGTCCTTGACCTATCAATAAATGGTAGTACTACACGCAGATGGCATTATTCTTATAGCTTTAAGATCTTTCATTATGTGCCACTCTGTCCAGTGTCTATTATCACAGAAAAAATGGACCCTCGTCAGACACAACTGATCGGGTTCGATGGGGAAAAAAATGTACATCTAACTTCAATTAGATGAAACTACTGTATAAATAATAACCCTGAAATCCACCTTGTATTTATATTTACGGGCCGGCCCTTGTGAACCACTCCACGTTAACACATACAGGAATCATATGCCCATAAAAATCCCCCTTCGGCCTTTCCCCACCCAGAATAGAGGCATTTAAACTCTCCCCTACTCGTCTTTTCTTTTATATATATAAAAAAAACTTTGACACAAAAATCGACAAAGCCTCGGCCTCGGCTTTCTCCTTCGCCAGACAGAAAAGTTAAAAGAAAGAAAAAAGTCAAGCGAACAGCTATACAGACATATGTTGTGTATAACACCTACACAGACATATGTTGTGTATAACACCTACACAGACATATGTTGTGTATAACACCTATACAGACATATGTTGTGTATGTTGTATGGAGACGTACGTAGCATACCCGCAAATGACAACCGGTCCAACGACTCATTGGTGCTTATTTATTGCTGACTTAAGCGAGCCCAATGTGTGTGAATAAAAAAATGCTCTTCGCTGTCTTATTACTGACAGGAATAATTATCTTTGCTTTCTGTCACATTACTATGAAGAAAACGTTTCTTGCCATTCTGATTCCGTTTTTTTTTAAACTGACAGGAAAATGATGTAAAGTACAGGAATTTTCCTAATTAAAAAAAAACCAAAACAACTCCACAACTAATCTTCAAGACCAGACACAGTAAATGCCGGAACTCATACAAATCGAACGTGAGAGTCTTTAATTAAGTCTCCTACAACCCCCCCCCCACACACACACACTAACACATACAAAGTCATAATCTTATAAACATTTTCTTAGGTGTCTGATATTGAATTTAGGGTATATTTATAGACGATACGTGATTTGGAAAGCTCCATTTTCCCCAATACTTGTAATAAGTTGATGGTTAAATGAGATATCGACGTGAAATATTACACAATGAGTGTTCTTTGTTAATTGGCTGCACATTTATATGCTGGGCGGGGATGTTAACGTCGGAGAACAAAAGACAAGGAACCCCAGAAAACAGAGGCGTCACTAGGGTTTACGGGGGGTAGGGGGGTGTGCGTACCGCACCGGGTGACACCATCACAAGGGTTGACACCAAAGTGCAAAACTCTGTACATTTCCGTTATTTTGCACGGGAAGACGCGGGGAGGTCTATGAGGGTAAGTCGTGAGGGGATGACACCATGAGCTACCGCACTGGGTGACACCAACCTTAGTGACGCCTCTGCCAGGAGGACAACCTGCAGGAGGGATAAGAAATATGCTATTTGATAAAAACCCGTCGGCCTTTCTGTTGGGCTTCTCATCGTGAGATCAATGTTTGAAGTGGAGACTGAACTTGAAATGTATTGTTTTAGTTTTAATAAAGAGCCGCCTCTCTTAAATCCAACGCCAATAAATAAATGTTGATTCCACGAAGGCCTACCGCCGCGTCATCAAACCTGATGTGGACCACATCGCTTGTTTTAACATTTCAGATTTACTTCACACTTGGTTCTAGAATAATTTAAAAGATAACAAAACAAAAAAAAATCCTGTTTACTATTTACGATAGAAGAAGTTAAAAAGTACTTACTAGAATAAGGTCTGGGTTCTAGAGTCCCGTAGATGGTGTTGTTGTAGATGACCAGGAACTGACTGTTGGCGGATATCAAGTGCAAGGTTCGGTTCTGAGACTGCTTGTTCCAGTGGATCGGGTAGCTGTGATCCACGACGCCCACCCTCGGCGGCTCGTCGTTCTGCGGAAAGTCATCCAACGAGGTGGCGGCGGTACCGTTCGTGTCGCCCATGCCCCCCGGGGCCCGGGCGGGGTGCGCGGACATACCGACGACAAGACCTGAGATGATGAGGATGTAGGTCAGGACTAGGCGCGGCCCGAGAACTGTGGACGAGGATGCTGTCGCTGACGATGACGATGAGGATGATCTGAATGATGAGGATGAAGACGGAGAACACGGCGAGGACGACACGGCGGTTCCAGGGCAGCTCTCTAGTATACGTGACCTATTTAATAGCATCTCCTCTGCCAGTGCCCGGGTGGGGATGGCAAAACCTCGGCTGCTCTCCACGCGGGGACGTGATCCAGCCGCGGGGATGAGTCGCCGACCTGCCTTGCCGGCGAGGTTCGGATATGGCGTAAAGGAATCGTTTTTCGAAGGCGCTTTGGGAATTGCGAGAGAAAACACTGGTATCCTATAGCATGGTTCACTGCTGGTGTCGGCAACACGAGTCGTTTGTGTGATGGATTCAGAGCAGCGGCGTCATACTTGCGCCGTGGGGTGCGAAGAGGTCGTGACGTTAGGTTGCTGAGTCCTGGCGGTCTGGCCCCAGGGGGGTGAGATGCATGAGAGCGGTCGAGTGGGTCAGTGGTCAAGCTCGAAAGGGGTTTACTTCGGTGTGAGCAATCGGCTAATCCGTGGTTTGAAGTGACACTCATTGATACGGCTCGTGAAAGATCGCAAATTGGATTTAAACACTTCGCGCTCTTTTTACTTTCACTCCGTTAGTCCTCGTCTATTTCATCAAGAGGAAAAAACAAATTATTGATGTTTGACGAGCATGGAAACACATTTTGAAATTGAAATCATTAAATAGCATTTAAGGGCTGTTAACGGGAAACCCTCTATTTTATGTTTTCTTTTGTTGTCTCTATAATCTGATGTCAAATCGACATTCGAAGCACAAAATCAATTGTCTTTGATCTAGTAATAACAATGTTACCGGTAGAAATGGAATGCGATGAAATTTGTTGACCTTGACAGATAATTAACTATGTTATGTATTTTCGCCGCGGTTGCACTGAATGACCTTGACAGAATTACGTGATCGGCAAGGTCTGTCGTTTCAGAAATAACTCAGAATCCTTTGAAATCTCTTTAGTTGATCCTGACCCCCCGAATGGCTATAAATAGTGTAGAGTAAAGGGTCGAGGAGGGGGGTGCTGTACTACGACAGCTAGCACTAAATATTGAAGGTGAAATAAATGTAGTTGCAGCCAAACAGAGCCCTTACAAATATCGGCTGCAGCAGTGATCTTTGGTGCTAACCACTAGTTGTCAGGATCTACACAAGGAATACGGGTTCCTGGGGATGTTCTCACAGACACTGCGACCGGGGGAGTGAGACCCGTCAGGGGCGTGACGGGTGCCGGGGGTCGGCGTGACGCAGGTCACGCGACGATGCAGCGGCGTCTCGGCGGGCGTCGACGCAGCGAGACGACCGTCGCACAACCTCGGCGGTGACGCGGCTTCCCGTGAGCGGTCGGCGTCGGAGGCTGCTGCCGGCGTTGCCGGGGTGGTCGAGGAGAAGGTGTAGTGGTAGCTGCTGCTCGGTGCGCGGTTCAGTGCCGGCCGAAGGTGGCGCGGAGATGAATCGTCCATGGCACCAGCAACACTCGTGAGATTTCAGGCATGTCCTAAGCCAGGGTTGTCTTGGCCTTGACCCTCACCTGTGCAAGGAGAACACACACACACATTTGTTTATAAACAAAAATGAAGAAATTGATAAATATTTGGAAGAATTTCTTTTTACGAAAATTCACGCCACGGTAGTAATAAAGTTGATAGCCCTACATGTATATTTTTTTAAAGGGGCATTTTTTATTCCTTGAAAAACAAATTCTTTTTTTTTAATTTAATTTTTTTTAATGATATAGTCTAGAACAGTGCTTTTCAAAGTGGTGGTCCGCGGACCGGTGCCGGTCCGTAGGCCATCCGCTGCCGGTCCGCAGATGTTCTCAAAAAAAAGGACAGAAAAAATTGTCAGTGCAGTGAAAATAGTGCACCGGTCCCTTGTGCAATGGAAAAAATTCCTGCTGGTCCGCAATACTAAAAAGTTTGAGAAGCACTGGTCTAGAAAGTATAAGGATAATGCGTGTATTATTATTAGAAGTGTTGGAGTGAGGGCAAAAAAAAGGCATTTTCAAGCTGATCTTTCCTTGCATAATCTTCATAGTCTTCATCTTAAAACCAGTATTTGAACCACCCTTACACCCCCGCTCCGCTAAGTACAAAAAGCGTTTTTTCTGTCAGTGATATTCATGTGAGTTTTCAAACTACTTGTGAGATGTTTATTTTTCACATTTATACTTTGTGAGTAGTTCGCTTCGGTATACGTATGACTTGCATGCTTCAATTTTCTTTGTGATTTTTTCATGTGTCCGTCGTTATTAGGATCCATTGGTCATTTGTATCCGCGATCTTCGGCCCAGGGTTGTACGGCTGTACGCCACCGAACCCAAAAACAAGAACCCGCGATAGGACCACGCCCCTTTTTCTCTCTCTCCCCCCCCCCTCCCGGTCATAAAGATTAACCACAAATAAAAAATTAAATGCCAAAGACCTACAAGGACCAAAGACTAGGATAATTAGCTCAGATACACCTGTCGTATAGATAGATGCACGCTAAGATTTTCAGACCCATCAAGTCACCGCTGTCACGTGACAGGAGCAGTACCCAGGAACTGGTTGGGTCAGGAACTGGTTGGGTCAGGAACTGGTTGGGTCAGGAACTGGTTGGGTCAGGAACTGGTTGGGTCAGGAACTGGTTGGGTCAGGAACTGGTTGGGTCAGGAACTGGTTGGGTCAGGAACTGGTTGGGTCAGGAACTGGTTGGGTCAGGAACTGGTTGGGTCAGGAACTGGTTGGGTCAGGAACTGGTTGGGTCAGGAACTGGTTGGGTCAGGAACTGGTTGGGTCAGGAACTGGTTGGGTCAGGAACTGGTTGGGTCAGGAACTGGTTGGGTCAGGAACTGGTTGGGTCAGGAACTGGTTGGGTCAGGAACTGGTTGGGTCAGGAACTGGTTGGGTCAGGAACTGGTTGGGTCAGGAACTGGTTGGGTGAGGAACTGGTTGGGTGAGGAACTGGTTGGGTCAGGAACTGGTTGGGTCAGGAACTGGTTGGGTCAGGAACTGGTTGGGTCAGGAACTGGTTGGGTCAGGAACTGGTTGGGTCAGGAACTGGTTGGGTGAGGAACTGGTTGGGTGAGGAACTGGTTGGGTCAGGAACTGGTTGGGTCAGGAACTGGTTGGGTCAGGAACTGGTTGGGTCAGGAACTGGTTGGGTCAGGAACTGGTTGGGTCAGGATCAATGGAGTCTCTTTCCAATACATAATTTATTCCAGCCTTAACGGTGCATGCTATAAATAGTTTGACCTTTCAAAGGAACAAAAGTTCTACTTGGCATCTTTAAAAGAAAAAAAGTTCAGTTGAATGTGTTTTTACGGCAAACAAAAGAACATTGATATCATAAGATTGATTATTTTTACTTACCCGGAACGTATACTATAGAAGGATACAACGAGTATCGATTATCAATTATTTTAATCAACATAATTATAAGTTATTGTCTTCTAGAGTCACACCGCACAAATGTAATTGAATGCGAGCATATAAAAAAATTGTTATAATTATTAAACCTCCTTAGATGGCAATGGATTAAATGAATAAACCGTGGCAATATATTATTAAACAAAGTCTGACCTTCGAAGAATGAAATGACTAATACTAAATGAAAAAAAAACTGGACTGACAATCTACACTATATTGGTTGATGACTACGAACGATTGAATGTCACTGCTACTTCTTTGTTTACATTAACACGTCGTCATAAGTCACCATACACAACATCACCATATCCCCCATGACACGGTCCCACATCACCATATCCCACATTGACCCACATCACCATATCCCACATCACCATATCCCACATTGTCCCACATCACCATATCCCACACCTTCCCACATCACCATATCCCACTGTCCCACATCATCATATCCCACACCGTCCAACATCGCCATATCCCACACTGTACCACATCATCATATCCCACATTGTCCCAAATCACCATATCCCACACTGTCCCACATCACCACATCCCACACTGTCCCACATCACCATATCCCACACTGTCCCACATCATCATATCCCACATGAAATCGTCCCACACGACACCATCCCACATCATCATATCCCACACCGTCCCACCTCCCCATCTCCCGCATCGCCTCATATCAACATGGTCTACAACCCTAATGTCAAGGTTGCGTCATTTGTTGGCCAACGCGCCTGTCATCGCCCCACGTGACCTCCATGACGACCTGACAGGTTGGGGCGCCGGTGTTGTTAGTGGGGCGCATAGACCTGTGTTATTTATTGGTTCACGCCCCCTTCCAACTAACACACCCCCCTCCCAAAATCATTTGTATAAGATTAGTGGTGGCCTAATTTCGCGTGAACTGTCCATCGCCCACCTGTGTAAAAAAACAAACCAGGTGAATCTGCGGCTCAACAACTTTCAATAATAACAGCACTGTCGTCACCTGGCCATGTGCTAAAAAATCGCAACCATAAAAAAAAATAAATTTAAATTTAAAGAACATTCAATGGAGTTTTAAAAATACATTTGAAGAGAGATACGCGATTAAATTTCATGTTATTTTAATTTTCTAAATATTAATTACAACATCAATTTTTAATTATTTATACAAATTAGTAATTTGTTTTTAAGTAATTCTTTTAAACATTGTTCTATTACACCAACTCATATATGTTTAATTGTGCTATAACTATTTTAAATTAATGCTGTTATAAATTAGTATTAATTAATTGGATCTTTCGAAAGTCACTTAATTTTTTTAAAGCTAGGCTTGGTGTTAGCTTGAGTCGCACGCCAAACATTTGTAGAAGGTCCCAATGATTAACACAGGGGTTCCCAACCAGTGGTGCATGCACCCCCAAGGGGTGCATGAGCAGGTTCCAGGGGGTGCATGAACCATTCAGAGAAAAAAAAAGAAAAAGAGGAATAAAAAGAAGAAGGAGGAAAAAAAGAAAGAAAAACTGATCAGAACTGTAAGAAAAATCTGAAAATGTAAACCATTAGCAAGTCATGCCACATTAGCGTGTTCCTCGGAATTTCGTGTTTTACGTCACAGTTTTCTAAAAATAATTTAATTTTGTCATCCAATATATGACTTTCGGTGACCCTCTAACTTTTTTGAGCGGATTTAAACGTTGGGATTTTTTTCCTTCACTTTTATTGCTCGGTACGCTGCAAAGGTCTTAAAAACGTTAATTGTAAGCCATTTTCGTCATTGAAACCTAAAATCTTGAATTGAGCATCCAATTAAGGTCATTAAAAACATCAACTTCGTCAGTTAAAAATTTGCCTATGATTTTTACGACTTTCCGATTGTCATCAACCCCCTCAAAATCGTTAATAAATAATAAAAAAGAGAGAGAGAGATAGAACACAAAAGCCTCAGTGCTTCCTCTGTTGAAAAATCCTGTGCAATGACAACATGAAGCCTGTTAGACTCCGAGAACACTTAGAGAAAGTCCATCCGTCCTATTCCAGGGACAGTGTTGAGGTCTTCAAGCAGAAGAGAGCTCGCTTCATGACCTCAGGTACCTTACCCAAGCTTGGATTTTCTTTGTCACAGAAATCTGCACTGGAGATATCACTCAAGGTTGCATATCTTATTGCAAAGAACAAGAAGCCCCACACCATTGGAGAACTTTGGTGAAGCCTTGTGCTCTGGAGATGGTGGAACTGATGTGTGGTCACCAGCAGAGGAAGCAGGTTGAGAAAGTTCCTTTGTCCAATGACACTATTCATTCAAGGATTAGTGACATGGCTGCAGACATTCTGGATCAAGTCTTGTGCGAGATGAGAAGCAGTCCTTTTCCAATTAGCATGCAGCTGGATTAATCCACTGATGTAGCACAATGCAGTCAGATTTTTGTATTTCTGAGATATTTTCTCAGTGGATTGCTGAAGGATGAATTTCTCTTTTGTAAGCCACTCCTAGCTAGCTACTACCAAAGCTGCTGATGTGCTTCAGCTAGTCAGGGCATTCTTCACTGAAAACCAGTTTGACAGGACTTCAAGAATTTTTTTCAATTTGCACAGGTGGTGCTCCCTCTATGCTCGGTAATAAGTCAGGATTTTCAGCACTGGTAAAGAAATAAGTTCCAGATATTGTCACTACACACTGTATCCTTCATCGTCAGGCCCTGACATGCAAAACTCTACCTCCAACCTTGAAGTCAGTTCTTTCTACTGCAGTCCAAGTTGTAAATTTTATCCGCTCACATGCCTTGAACCACTGCCTCTTCAAGTTGTTCTGTCAGGAGGTAGGCTCTGAGCATGAAGTTCTGCTCTACTACACCGAGATGCGCTGGTTGTCCAGGGGACGGATCCTTTCTCGGTTAGTAGAACTGAGAGTTGTGCTTGCCATTTTCTTGCGAGAAAAAAAGAGTGACCTTGCTGACAAGTTTGACTGTCCAAATTTCATTCATTACTTGGCATACCTGGCTGACATCTTCTTCATCTTGAATTAGTTAAACACATCTCTCCAAGGACCTGCTGTGACTGTAATGGATACTACTGAGATATTTCAAGCCTTCCTTAACAAAGTGCCACTAGAAAAGTCCAACTCGGCCAACTTTCCACTATTTGATGAAGTTGTAATATCTGGTGCAGAAGGAAGCACTGAGGGATCACTGCCTGAAAACATCAAAGGGGAAATTTCAGAGCACCTTTCAACATTGCACAGGTCATTTGATGGGTATTTCTGTCATGAAATTGCTAAGAAAGACCTTTGGATTCGCAATCCTTTTCTCAGTTGCAATACCTTGATTGAATTTTCGTGCGCCCAGCTAGATTCCTACCCACAACTAGCCAAGAGGGCAGTACTGACTCTCCTTCCATTTGCCACAGCCTATCTCTGTGAAGCAGGATTCTCCAAACCTTTGACGATTAAAACCAAGGAAAGGAATAAGTTGAATGCTGAGGATGACATGAGAGTTGCTTTGTCCAAAACAGTCCCTCGATTTAAATCGCTGATTGATCATAAGAAGCAGCAGATCTCTCTCTAAATTCCCTGTTGCCTATAGTCAAAACTGCTGTGTTCCTAAAATAAACATAGTTTATTATGTATTTTCTGCAAGTTTTACGAGGGGGTGCATGAACATTTTTGGGCATCTGAAGGGGTGCATGGACCCCAAAAGGTTAGGAACCACTGGTTAACAGTACGACATTGTATAAAACAAACAATATATACATAAATATTATAGTTTAGAGTTACTGGTAAAAACATATATTTCAAGACAAGATCTTAATCACTCAGCTGTAGTTATTACACTTGAAATAACCAGAACGGCATTTGGGTGTTGTTGCCATGGCGACCTTCAACTCTTGTCATGAGTTAATGGTGGTGATCTATTAATAGAACATCCGGTCATTCAGGCTGACCACTGATAAAAATTACACGACCTTTTCTTACTGTTAAAGAAATTAAGAGAGAGAAAGATAAAAAGATATATAGCAAAAAATGAGAAAGAAACAGAGAGAGAGAGAGAGAGAGAGAGAGAGAGAGAGAGAGAGAGTGAAAAGGAAAGAGATAAAGAAGGAGAGAGAGAGAGAGAGGGATAGGACTAGAAAAACAGAGATTGAGAGAGAAAGAGAGAATGAAAGAGACAAGAGATGTAGGTTCATTATCGTCAAGAGGCAGCTCGCCGATACAGATTTTTAGGTCAGTATCTGGGCACGAGACAGGCCCTAATATCTCAGTTCCATTACCTCTGAGCCCTCTAATCGCGGTATATGTACCACCACCCCGACATTCCCATCGTTCCAATCCCCCACGGGTCGAAAGAATGAAGAAAAAAAATTAATAAAATAATAATAATTAAAATGTTCCTTAAAATAAAATGGACCCACCTCCCCATATGTCAAGAATGTGAACTATTCCCCCCAAAAATTGAATTTGGTGACAAATCTCTCTTGAGGTCTAGCTTTTAAGCGCTTTAAAACCCTTCTCCATTTGTACGTACAAGCGCGTGACGCTGTCTCCCGCCAACAGCTAGATGGCTTCACTTCACGCTGCTGTTTGTTTCATCAGAGTAAACAATACAAACGGGGGTGGGGGGGGCCCGGGGCCCACCCATCAACACATTTGTGAGGGTAAACCCTCAATTCATGTTTACCCTCCGCCTTGATAGCCGGGCGGTCGACCCCCCCCACCTCCGCCCCGAGGATTCCACCCATCTTTCCCATATAACCTGCCTCCCCTTAATCCCACATCTTTCAGCGCCCCCCCTCTCCCTCTCTCTCTCTCTCTGTCTCCCTGTGGTCGGATGAGCTGCGAGCTTAAACTGTCAGTCCAGCCCGGGTGTGGGGTTAAAGACCCAATTCATCAAGTTCTCCATGCAGTTTCAGAGAAATCGCCTCGAGCAACAAACAGCTGGCCCCCAACATACCCCCTCCTCTGTTCTATATGATACACACACCCGTGCACATCAGATAGCCGAAACCGCCCCCCCACCCCCAGTTTCCAGCATAATGAACTAAACGACAAACAAATTTATCAAATAAGATTTTTAATGTCGTAAAAAACTGATCCCGTACTTGAAAGTCAATTTAGGAAATTCCATATTTTGGGCTGGAATAAATCGATTTCATAAGAAGCAGCAACGCTCTCTCTCTCTCTCTCTCTCTCTCTCTCTCTCTCTCTCTCTCTCTCTCCCTCTCAGGTCTTTACTTATATCTCGCTGTTTTTCTATATTTCTCTCAGCCTTTCTCTGTCTTTATTCCTCCTTGTCTCCCCCCCCCCACACACACACTCTTTCTCTAATAGAGGTCGCTCATGTTCATACCCCGAGGATATGTGAAGTAAGTTAAATCATCATCGCCGCACAGACAAGAATGTATTCCACATGAATGACCCCCCTTGACAGACTGCCGGAGACACACAAAAAGTTCGGTTTGGTGTGAGATGAGGAAAGGCGGCACTTGGCGTTAGAGAGTTTCTCTGCCAAAACAAAAACCCGCGAGCTCCCGGATAAATCAAAAGAAGTTGGTGATGAGGTTATGGCCGAATTATGACGCACAATACAAGTGTCGTGATCAGACGGTGGGAGGGGGTGGGGTGGTGGGGTAGATTATTTACCTAGAAACTTCAAAGGGAGAAAATCTGTTGCGGTGAAAAGTGAGTTGAGGGTTACACACGAAACCTAAGTAGAATATTTCCCATTAAATGAGAGACAGAAGAGAGAAAGAGTGAGAAATGTGTTTAGACTAGAGAATATGGAATAATAAAGACACACGCAGAGATTGGGAGAGGGTGGTAGAGAAATGGGGGAGGGAGAGGGGAGATTTGAGACAGAGTGAGAGAGGCAGACAGAAAGAAATGAAAGAAAGTTTAGCGGAAGGACATAGGGCGATAGATAGATAGAGAGAGAGAGAGAGAGAGAGAGAGAGAGAGAGAGAGAAAGAGAGAGAGAGAGAGAGGAGAGAGAGAAATAGGGACGGAGAGAGAACGATACAAAAAAGGTCGATTCGAGAAGGAATAGAAACGAGAAAAATAAATAGAGACAGAGACGGTGGAGTGATAAAGAGAGTTTTAGTACTCTCACTAATTGTAGATTCATTATGAACATCTTTCCCCCGTCCGGAACGCAATCTTTACAAACGTTTATTCCCACATCAGACACAGTGGCGCTTAAGTACATCTACATTATATCTGTTGTTGAAATTCTGTAACTTTCAAATAATAAGGACGATAGGCGGTGCATGTATGTGCTGGCGAATAAGAAGAGGAACACGAGGGGTGTCGGGTCTAAAGGTTATATATTTGAACAAGACGATGAATGAAAACACAGGGCAGCGGCGCGTTGTTTCTTTTCTTGGAAATATTCAAAAGACGTAAAAACTCGAAAAGTACCCACAAAGATGAGGGTAGAACATTGAGTGCACAAAAGTAAGCGCTTAGAGTTAGACGAAACACACAAGTTTTGGAGAAGAGATAAAAAGGACTGGTGCGATCGAGGTGTGGGAGCTAATCCATGCCACTGGTCTGATAGTGACCTGAAGTGAAGTGCGCGCCGACCGGATTTGTTCGTGAACTCTTGTTGTGTTCAATCTCAAGCGAAAGACTTGATTGGAGTGGTTCTCAAGCGAATCACTTCGGGGTTCTCACAAGTCTCCATGCTAACCGCTTCACACATTTAGCAGATTCTTAAAAAACAAAATGTGTCATTTACTCTGAAATGTGTCATTTACTCTGAAATGTGTCATTTACTCTGTCAAATCTTATGACGCCAAAGCTACATTTAATAGCAAAGGTAAATTCGCAATCGCTGCGCTAAAAATTGACTCTTTAATTTAAAAAAAACCCGTAAAAAACCAAGTTTTTGACTATAAATCCTTTATGTACGAGACGTAACTAAAAGAATGTTCATTATAATACGCAGCGCAAGACCATCCAAAAATACAAAATTGCAGTTGTGTCGTAAAACATGTTTAATATAATGCGAACCGATCAGGAATATGTTTATAAAAAGTGTTGTCAATGAAATAGGCACCTTATTGCGCGACAGAAAGGTTGTTCAATACAATACGCACAGCGACACTCTATCTAAAAAAATAACATGTTACATAGGAATAAATAAAATAATCTAAAAATTCAATAATTTAATTACGGTACATGCGATCGATCTGAAATTTCGATACATAATTTTATCATCGCCACGAAACTGCCTGCAAAATTGCAATTTGCTAGCTTACGAGGAAGTGGGTTAAAAATCGATCCAAAGTTTTGGGGACAAGCAATCAAGGGTGCACGCAAGCAGACACCACGAGTTAATATAAAGGATTTTAAAAAACCAATATTCGATACGAAATGTAACTGGGATCCTTAATAAGGGCATGGCTAGTAACTGGGATCCTTAATAACGGGGTGTCTAGTAACCGGGATGTCCTCAATGACCCAAATGGGTTAAATTAAAAAAAAATTGGTTCGAAATCCATAACAATCTCTTCGACCAAAAAAAAACTAAATAAAAGTAATGAGAATGATAAAGAGTTGGTCTGACCCAAGTGTGTGATGACCTTTCGTCTTCCTGATTATTTTCTTTCTCTCTGAAAATGAAGAGTTATCTCGGAAAAACATCTTCTATATCAGATGGAGATGAAAATAGATTTAATAGCTATTATAGTGTCGGCGTCTAAATATATTTTTAAAACGAAACAACGAGGCTATAACGCTGCATACGATGTGTCATCTCTCTCTCTCTCTCTCTCTCTCTATTGCTCTCTAACACATTATCTTTCAGTTTTCTGCCTCTACTGCCAGCAATATATAAGGAAACTCAAGATGTTTAAACTAAACAACACTCAAATCAAGTTTTTATTATTTTTTATATTATTATTTTTTAAACATTTTTTTAAAAAATAGGAAATAAAGATTATTCAGGCAGCCAGGGTGCTAACATTTGAGGGGTGGCAAAGTCTTAATCATTGGAGAGAAAAAATACAATCTATGTTAGACTCGCGAAAACATCACTGTAATCACTGTACAAGAGAGAACTCTCAGAAATTTGTTAGGTCCTTGATCATTACCAGGCGACGTCATCTACACACGTCATCGACTCGGGTGTACGGCATTTCTTACACGATGATGGTGGTGGCTTTCTTCTACAGTGCTAACTGTCCACGCTGGAGCTAACAGTCCATGCTGGAGCTAACAGTCCACGCTGGAGTCCATGCTAATCCAGCTACCTGTCCATCATGCTCGTTACGCCAAGATCTTCAAAAACTCGCTTAAGTTTAAAAGCCTCCAACATTAAAAATAATAAATTCTTTGTTGTCAAAATCCAACAATGATTTTGGAAGACAAGTTTCTTAAGTTAGGTGTAGCTGATTCAAAGAGCACACGCCAAGAGACTTTCTTCGTGTGTCCAGTGTCCATCCACTCCAGTAACTTTCAGACGGGACTGATGGTATAAACACACCAACCAGACAAGAAAAATAACTAAAATTAATTCGATATTTCATAACTTTTTGTTTTCCCCCCAAAAAAGACTGTAAATATAAATTTAAAAACAAAATATAGTCTTTAAAACGTGTTAATATTTGGAATATATGTTGGTAAGTGGGTCTACTCGATGATGCAAAAGTTGCTGCTGTGTGTAACTTATTTTTAGGATCGACTCTTGGAATTTTTCAATATTTTTTTTAAATAGCTCCGTACAGTGCCGTACACCAGTGCTTCTCAAACTTTTTAGTATGGCGGACCGACAGGAATTTTTTCCATTGCACCAGGGACCGGTGCACTATTTTCCCTGCACTGACATTTTTTTCTGTCCTTTTTTTGAGAGCATCTGCGGACCGGCAGCGGATGGCCCACGGACCGGCACCGGTCCGCGGACCACCACTTTGAGAAACACTGCCGTACACGACTGGTGGAAAAATTGGTCTCAGTAAGACGCGTGGGTTTTGTAACAGGGACAGAAGTGGAGAAAGAACATTGAGCCAGAAGCTAGAACCAGAGAATATCGTCCAGCGTTTATAACGTACAACATCGTCCAGCGTTTATAACCCACAACATCGTCCAGCGTTTATAACCCACAACAACGTCCAGCGTTTATAACCCACAACATCGTCCAGCGTTTATAACCCACAACATCGTCCAGCGTTTATAACCCACAACATCGTCCAGCGTTTATAACCAGAACATCGTCCAGCGTTTATAACCAACAACATCGTCCAGCGTGTATAGCCCACAACATCGTCCAGCGTTTATAACACACAACATCGTCCAGCGTTTATAACACACAACATTAGAGGCGTGGTGCAGTATATAGTATACACTTAATAGGCCACTTGGAGCATACTACTTTGATCACGAATAAATCGTATTCAAATCATCTGTTGTATTCACTCCACTTCCAGGTGTTCTCTCCAAAACAATAATCCCATGCATAATTCATGAGCCAAGCTCTTGTGATGTTTGATTGTTTTCTTTCGATAACTTGGAAGAGAGTTTTTGAAAGGCGGAGAGAAATGACCGTATGCAAAATGTGGTTTGAATTAATACCTCTTTAAGTAAGTGTTAGTACTGTTAGATCTTGATCAGCCGTAGGGTAAAGACAAGTTGCAGTTCTATACAGCGGAGCAGTAAAGGCATGATCTAGTAGATCAGCCGTGCAGTAAAGACGAGATCTAGAAATGATCAGGACCGTAAAGACATGATCTAGATTCTAGATCAGCCGTGCAGTAAATACATGATCTTGATCAGCCGTGCTGTAAAGACATGATCTAGATCAGCCGTGCAGTAAAGACATGATCTAGATCAGCCGTGCAGTAAAGACGAGATCTAGAAATGATCAGGACCGTAAAGACGTGATCTAGATTCTAGATCAGCCGTGCAGTAAATACATGATCTAGATCAGCCGTGCATTAAAGACACGATCTAGATCAGCCGTGCATTAAATACACGATCTAGATCAGCCGTGCAGTAAAGGCATGATCTAGATCAGCCGTGCAGTAAAGACATGATCTAGATCAGCAGTGCAGTAAAGACAAGTTCTATTTCTAGATAGCCCTGCCGGACGCTGATACCTTCACGTCGTATCTGCCGCCGCTTCCGCATTGCACCTCCAGCATCTGACGTTGGTGATGCCATCTGCCCGGAATGGAGGGAGCCCCGTGTAAACAAACCGATCATATAGCAGCTAGCAGCACCACTGACATATCCCTCACTAGACAAACCTATTTTTGGAGGAACTAGGAAATCACCCCCCTTCCCCACCACGCGCGACCCTAAGAGGTTCGGGCAGGGGGGGGGGAGGGCGGTGGGTAGAAGGTCGAGCAGACTACGCTGAAGTCAGACGAGGGTCAGAAATATAGGTGGAATTAGCTTAGTCCCGACACGTGGACGGATTAGACATGCGCGAGGGGGGGGGATGTTACTGGGTTACGAGTGGTCGTCTCCTAAAGGAGGTGCAAACCATCTGACGTAGAGGATAAGACGGCGGGTCGAATGACGTCACACGAACAAGGTCGTGGTATGAATGGTCTGACAGCCGCTTATTCCCTGCCCTCCCCTCCTTTTTCCCTACCGACGGTTGCCTATAAACTATAGAAACACGTGTGATAATAATTACTGTAATAAAATAGTGTTAGCTATAGTTAGAAACAGTAGTTGTAGTAGTTTTTGTTTTTAATGTTGTCCTTGTCTTATCTACACTGACGCTCCTCCTACTCCTATACAGAAGATTATTGCGTCGACAGACCATGAATGGTCTGTTGGTAAGTAAGGCAGCGTTCACAGGCCACGGCTATGAGGGTTCCACGCTATTCCTAGCCCTGGAAAAAAAATCCCTGCCTTCACGGAGATTCGAACCCTTGACTATCGGTATGCCAGACGAGTGCGCATGCCACTCTGTTGTAGTAGTATAATATTATTTAATGACAATCATAATACAATGTAGCAATGTTGGACATGAATTCCTGGCGCTCAAAAGTAAAACCTAAATTCCCATAGAAATCCCGTTAAAACAACAACCCTAGAACCGCTCCCATGTAATGCAATGGGGCGTGTAATGATAACTTGTAGCAAGAGAGCCGGATGACTGGTTGATGTGTCATACAAAAACTTGTTGGTTTTTGTTACAGCAGATGCAATACTTTATTTATTTATTGTATGTCCCGCAGTTAGCTCTACCTTACTCTCGCACTCCAACATCAACCAAAAATAAAAATAAATCATTCAGAATTCTTCACATCATCTTGAGGGATGTGACGTCATTGATTTAAAAATAAAAGTAACAGTAGGAAGTTCGACGATGCCTCCTTCTGTCACATCGTTACGAGTTTGAGCTAGAACAAGGCCAAGGACACAACTATACGCAGCACCTGTTGATGTTGCACATGGGTTCGATATGTATCTATGCTTATGACATGTGAATAGTACAGTATAGACATATTCATAACATGTAAATATAATTATTGTATAATGAAACAAAACGCATGGCGGCGAATATTGCTGCAATATAAATCATTCCGGAAGACTGTGATGCCAATAATCCGGCAGGTTTAGGTTCGTGGCGCCTTATATCATCGTGACGCCTTATATCATCGTGGCGCCTTATATCATCGTGGCGCCTTACATCATCGTGACGCCTTATATCATCGTGACGCCTTATATCATCGTGGCGCCTAATATCATCGTGGCGCCTTATATCATCGTGCCGCCTTATATCATCGTGGCGCCTTATATCATCGTGCCGCCTTATATCATCGTGGCGCCTTATATCATCGTGCCGCCTTAAATCAATCATTTTGGCACAGCCCCCCCCCCTCTTTTTCCAACACATACACACCTCATCCTGAAAATAGACTTCGACTGTAACAGGTTGCTTTTTTTTTCTCTTAATTTTGTGTGTGCGTTTTTTCTGTTTTGTTTTTCCCGAGGTAGTTTCTGTTTGCGGGTGCGATATAATTTGTTGAACTTTACCCTTTTATGTCGATTATCCTCTCTGTATCTTCCTCTCTCTCTCACCTACACCTCCTAACCTTGTGCTCTTGCACTCTCTCTTTCTACCTCTCTCTCTCTCTCTCTTCTGGTACAAGCCCCTGTCTTCTTACGTTCAGCCCTTCATATCTGTCCATCCCATTTTCTCTCTTCTTCAGTATCTCCATATTACAGCTAACACTAACACCATCGTTGTTTAAAGCCGCTGATGCATGTGAACACCAATGAAAAAATGACGTCACAGAACGGACACAAACTACGACGTCACCAACAAGAGCCCCTGCTAACAAAATCAAAATTTTATTCAGCGAAAATAGTGGAACTGTGGTAGGTCCGCCGTGGACACCTCACCTACCACACGCAACAATCAAGTCACAATATCACACTGGAAAAGATAGAACAATAACAGCGATAGGCTCGGGTCTTTACCAAAGCCATCAGCCGCTGAGATTAATGACGTCCGTGCTAGCATCGTTCGACCTGGGAGTTGAATGTTTGGGAAGCAGAAACCAGCATCGTTGGGTGTCGGGATGTCGGAGCGATGGGGAGGGGGGGGCGGGTACAATAATAAATGGCAACCAAAACAAAACCATGGTTGACAGGTCGAAATCACAGATACATTTTTTTAAATAAATGGGCTATAAGCCGATCTGTTGAGATGCCGCAGCTCGCACGAACTATATAATAATAGCTCAGTGGTACACATGCAATGATACAGCTGAAACTCATTCCACGGTTACGGAAGAATTGTGGAAGAAAATTGTTTTTTTTTACAACTGACCAACAAAACTAGTAAAACTGACCAACACACCCAGATTTAACGCCAGCGGTCCAAGATAACAATGTTACAATGTCGCCTACACACACCCCAATGTTACGCTTTGGAACTCTTCGAGACAAATCAAGTTACTTATCACTGCAAGCCGGCGACTCATTGATTGTGTCGAGACGTTATCAATGTTCCCTTTAAGCTGCGCGGCCGCCCGGACACCTGACCACCGCCGCGCAGCAGTTTAGAATTACCGCGCAGTAAATTTGGTAAAATATTGCACAAAGAATGGATGCTTCGCTACTTTGCACACGAGTTTCTTTAATTTACACACGGACCAACGAACCTTAGAGGGAACATTGGACTTTATATAGATGGATGACGAATGCTACTAATTCCAACCCAGGTCATTGAACATCGATATGAAATCCTACACCAAGTCACAAACTTGTTTTTTTTTAAAAAGTGATGTTTACTTTTTAAACCAATCAAAGCCGAAACCCATGATGTGACATTAGCAACCATCGTTAAATGGGATGTCAATATTACAAATCAGTGGCGGCTCGAACGGTCGAGGGTGTGTGTGTGTGTGTGTGGGATGTGGGGGGGGGGCTCATAATGTAAAGGGCGGCATCTTATTTTCGCCCGACTTCATTGTTATTGTCGTGGAATGGGCGGCAATTACGCAACTGCTTCCGACATGTCGGGTTGCACTACGCAAAACACTTTCATGATTAGCCTCACAAGCGATTTGGTTTTCAACTCAAATATGATTTCTAAAACCGAACTTTTTTTTTAAAATACAAAATTTTCACTACCAGAAAGAGAAGGGAAAAAACAGACGAAAAGCACACACAAAAAATCGTTGCACTACGTCATGTTCGATTGCCACCTTGCGCGGTGTCTTAAGATGTTTCAAGAGCCAAGTACCCGCTCACCCTTGTACCTCGGGGGACCCCCTTCCAGCCAGGTACAAAGTACAAACTTAACACCGAACCGGTAAGTGGTAATACCACGATAACAGGCTGAGGGCTTCGGTCGGGAACATGTCTGAGAGGCTGGTACATGAGCATCATATGAGATGGGTGCGTACGGGCGGATGGATGGGACTTGAGTTTATCTGGGATTTGTGCGTACGGGCGGATGGTTAGGACTTGAGTTTATATGGGATGGGCGCGTACGGGTGGATAGCTAGGATAACCGCGTGGTTGGGTTCACCGGGTGGGTTGAGTGTGGCTAGGATGGAAGCAGGGCTAGGATACGGTTAGGTAATGGACACCTGGGATGGAAAACTGGGATAACCGATTGGTTGGGATAGGATATTATACCCGATATTGGCTGGAATATGAGAACGACTGGGATAAGTGATCGACAGCATGATATGATTGACTGAGGTATTGATATTACATCGACTTAGATTTAAGACAGCCTCAGATTTGAGATTGACTGGCGAAGGGACGGCAAGGTTTAGTCTGGGATTGAGCCTTGAGAGGTTTATAAAAATGATCAGGATGGAAATCTGGAACGGTGACAGACCGGAGCGAAGTTATGGCTGGAGTGTGATAATAGCTGGGGCTGGGATGTCCGCACGCATCGTAGATAGAGATATGAGTTTGACTTTAATAGAATTAAGATAAGGATATGACCATGAGTTTTACCTTATATGTAACAAATAATCTCTTATATAACTTTATAATAACTTATAACATATAGGGTCATTTTTTTAGAAACAAAAGTCCAGCCTTCTAAATAGTTTATAGTACATAACACGTATACATATTACAACTGTCTTGTAAGATAAAGATGTTGCGTGGGACATGTCTATCGGAAGCCAGGACAGATCTATATTTGACCCAGATCTCAAGGATGAGAGGGGCGCCTGCAGTCCTCCAACAGTGGAGTGTCCTGTTTGAACAAATGGAGAATCCTGGAGATGGCTTGTCGGATGGCACAGGTAGACAGAAGTGGTCGCGTTGAAGATATAGTGGTTTTATATTGGTGGCACAGGCGGGGGGAGAGGGGGGCATGCTGGGATGCTGTATTATGATTGCAGGCGAGATAACAGCATGGATATGTACAGATGATGTTTATTTGGAGCCGTTTTAAAACGGTTTTGTTAAAAGCGTTAGAGAGGTTTTGGGTGCAGAGAGAGGTTTGTTCAGAAAGAGGAGCTTTGTGGGGGGGGGGAGGTGGGGCTGATCTTCGCGGCGATTCCGGTGGAAGGGGGTACGGTGAGTTTAAAACATGGAGGTGAAACGACTCCTCTTAGACCCTTCCCCGTCCGCCCCCCCCCAATGATTAACGCCTCTGGATTTTCCTACTCGGACTTTGTTATCAAGGTATTTACAACATGCCAGCAAGTGAATGATAGGTAAGTATTCTGTTGACAATTAAAAAAAAACACGGCCGTGTAATCTCCCAGATTACACATACATGTGCGTGTAGGCAACAGTGCAGTTATGATCAATACCGTGTTTCTGTTAATGCGCAAACGGTTACCACCCCCCCCCCTTTTTTTTTGTTTACTCCCGACTCTTACTTTCATTTAACTTATAGAACGACATTCAGACTTGGGACCAATCCGGATTTGAAAGGAAGAGAAATATGTAGATCGTCTAAGAGAGCGAACGTCACCTATGTGTTATTTGTGTCCACGAGTCGGCCCGCTGACATCGCAAGTCATGCAGTTAGTGAAAGGTATCTAATACGATAAAATGTATATCTGTCCTACGCCGACGCTGACTTTCGGGGAAAGGGGGAGGGAGGAGGAGGGGGGGGTTTGCGTTGGAATTACATTGTAATAAGTTTTAAAAAATGATGATTGTTAGCTATTGTTGGGATGGCTGAGCCATGTACGGCCAAAGTTGTTATCAAACATCTGTCAACGCGATGAGGTTACAAGTCGCCGCAGAGATAAGTATTGACAATGGTATTACCCTACAAGATGAGTGTTAACAAGTTGGGGCAGCAGGTAGTGTTTGTGATAGCGGAGGCGGACGCGGAACGAAACGTGAAGGCGGAAACGCGGGTGGGGGTGGAGGATACTTTTGAAAAAATGTAAAAAATATTAATTTAGCTTAAAATATCCGTGACTTAAGTCAGTTTTACTATTATTTTTTTTAAACTATTATTATACTTGCCAATAATGTTCTGTTTTTTTAAAAACGCATATTGTATAAAAACATGCCACAAATATCGATCACGCGGTGACGTCAGAGATCTAAACATGCCCTTAAGAATTAGTCTCTTTAGTGACGCCTCGCCACTTACAAAGTTTATATACCACGACACGCGAGATCACACTCTACGTGAGATCACGGCTCGCACGCGAGATTTGCCACCGAGAGTGCATCGGAATATGGTCACGGAAGTGTTGGGGTTGGAAGCAGGGCGCTTGCTGAGTATCTGGTGTATGCGACACGTCTGTCAATGTCAGTTATTTCATAAGTGATTTACTGACGAAAGTCTTTACCAAGACATCAGCCAAACTATAGACAGGAGATAAACCATAGACGGCATCCTAACTGGTGAAAGCATATAAACCAGCAGCCAAACCATAGACGGCATCCTAACTGGTGACAGCATATAAACCAGCAGCCAAACCATAGACGGCATCCTAACTGGTGACAGCATATAAACCAGCAGCCAAACCATAGACGGCATCCTAACTGGTGACAGCATATAAACCAGCAGCCAAACCATAGACGGCATCCTAACTGGTGACAGCATATAAACCAGCAGCCAAACCATAGACGGCATCCTAACTGGTGACAGCATATAAACCAGCAGCCAAATCATTAGACGGCAGGGAGGAAAAAGCTGATCGCTAGGAATACAGAGCCGTAGTAAGAATTTTTAAAAGTCCCTGCAAACATGTGACATCTCGGCCACAACTCGAAAATGTTGTTCTCTACATTAAGATTTTATATCCCCCCCCCTTTTTTTCCCCCTAAAATCCCAACTTTTGGTCTGTTAATTGTCTGAGGCCCACACCCGAGACAGCACATTTTCGATATGTGTTAAGTTGTTTATGTTACCGGGTCCAAACCTTCATTAAGGTTAAAGTCCATAAATCTGACCGATATGGAGGGCGTGGCCTTAACGAACGTAGCAGCCCTTGTCCCCCAGTCACACTTCTGTGGTGTCATTGGTGATGCTGATGAAGATGCGACACAGCCGGAGAAGAACGGCGTGTCTCCTTGAAACTACGTCACGACACGGGCCAACACAAGTAAGACAAGGCCGTCATGTAAGAATAAGATGCATGTGCTCATGACACAGATAGTGGTAGACCCTTTGGCTTACCAGAGACCTATCTGTCAAGACCTATCGGTGTGTAGTCCCTGGTTAAGGACGCACTTGATAACACATACACGCACACCTACCTACCCGTGGCTTTTGTTGGAGATAAGGGACGTTGTTAGGACTAGTGACTGAATAAAACGGCCACCCGGATGGTGGACAATAAGTGGTCAAGTGTGGCTTTAGACTCATACTTCAAACGTGCCTCTTACTCATATAGGGTCACGACTAGGGCTGTCAATTTTGTTGAAAAAAGCTTCCCGGGTACCCGTGAAAATTTCCAACGGGTACCCGGGTTACCCGTTCTAAACGTCGCATAATTTTCCCCTTCATGACCGCTATACAATACAACCTAGCCACCATCCATGCACCTCATTTCACACAGTAGTAATAGCCAACGGCTTGCTTCCAGTAACATACTATTACTAATGCACTACAATTACCGGTTTAACTATAACTATAATGCACTAAAAACTGTTATTCAATTCCTGCTGTAAATGCATTCGTCATACTCATAATCATAAACAAAAACTTCAGTAAACTGAACATGCAAAAAAATGTTAACGGCAATGACGTAACGTCCATTGTCATACCATGAATGTTAATATCCACTTGGCGTCGGTAGTTAATGCTAAGGGCGACGAAGGACTCAAAGCTGCGGTAAATCTCAAGTAATCGTGCTTTTGTCAGTGGTACTGCTTTTGTTGACACCAAAAATTTTCTGATATTGGGTGGATCGGCGGTTTGTTTATCAAAACTAATTTTATGAATAACGTTCAGATGGCGTTTTATTGCGTTAGGTTGCAACCCTTCGCAGACACAATTTCATTACAACGGTTGCATTTTGCCGTGTGGCTGTGAACTCGATTGGCCTGATTCCACACGACGTCTTATCCATCTTATTAACTTTGGGTGTATTAATATCAATTTTTAGGCTAGGCAAACACGTGTCAATGAACACAAGAAACACAGGCGAATGCAAGGCGTGTGTGTTTGAGCAGTGACTCTCAAAGTGGGGGTCCGCGGAAGCTATCAAGAAAGGAGAGAAAAATATAATTATAATCCTACAATTGCTACCAATAATACTAACCCTATAGAATTTGTCCTTTTTGACAATAAGAGAATAAATGAAAGAATTAAAAGGAAATAAAATACATTTCGCGACCATGTAAGTACAGGGAAAATAGTGCACCGATTCCTAGGGCAATGGAAAAATTCCTGCCGGTCCACCATACTAAAATGTTTGAGAAGCACTGGGTTATAGGAGTGAAGAAAGGAATGTGTAGAAAAAACCAACATTAGATAGTATCAATCGGTGACCCACTGTCGGCTATTTCAAAGCAAAGTTAGTTTCAAAGCAAGGGTGTTTTAATGAACAAAAAACAAACACGGCATCTTTCATCTCTATGCAGTCCATCCTCACAGCCAACGTCTTTCCCATCATACACTGTTAATAACTATTTAAATTTATTAAATTTAAATACTGACGACCTTGTAGCATTATTAACATCTGTTTTTCTAGGTCACCACGTGTTAATGAACACAAGAAGTAGAAGCTAATGAAAGGGTGTGGGTTATTGAAGTGAAGGGGGGAGAGGGGGAGGGGTGGATAAACAACATTAGCTAGTATCAATCGGCGTATTTCAAAGCAAAGTTAGTCAAAGCAAGGGTGTTTTTTTTTAAATTAACAAATACAGCGTCTTTCATCTCTAAGCAGTCCATCCTTTTTTTGGCAGAGGACTTTTGTTTTCTTTTTATGATTCTTTTAAAGAACCATAACGTTTTTGTGTTGTGCGATTTCTATTTCACGTTGACAGATATTTCTACTTAGATGTACTTCTAAGCATATTTTGGAAACTAAAATTTTCATTAAATAAATTGTTTCGCGAGCCACAATGTAAACACAAAAAATCCGCATGGGAGCCGAAGTTTGGCCTACGGTTAATATAGACCTTCAAGCCACATTTTCACGGGTACCCGAGCGGAATTTTATTACCCGGGTAACCACACGGCAACGGGTACCCGGGTCCCGGGTACCCGTTGACAGGCCTAGTCACGACCCCCCCCCCAAACAACATTAATTTTTTTTCTTCTCTACAGTTTACAAAGTTTCAATCAAATTATTAACTAACGCTAACACGGGGTTGTCCGTGAGGAAATGTGATACCTGTATCAAGACAGTGCCCTACTTAATAATAATAATAATAATAAATTGATAATTTTTATAGCGCTGTATCCCAGCAAGGAGCCGGGCTCACAGCGCTTTACGTGGAGATAATAACATACATATAATAATTTAAATAACATTCTTATCATAATAACCACATAAATTACACGTAAGCTACGTTAATCATTAATGATCGGGGTGAATGATTATTTAGCGTTCAAGTAATCAACAAAAGAAGATGCGGTATCATCCGGGGTAAGAAGACTGACTGCCTTGTAATCGCATCCTCTCCTTGACAACAGTCACACACAGACTAATGACAAAATTCATAATTCCAGTGTTTTAAAAATGTAAAGGCGGAAAGGGGGGGGAGGGGTGGAGGATAAATACCGGCTATTACGATTGACGTAATTGGTACTTTTTCTAGGTACAAAACTCTCCGAGCCGATTGGTTTTCTGAACGGAGTGTGCACCGCCAGCACGCAGAGGTACAGTATTTATTTTTAAGTTTTCCCTCGTTTGACGCAGCGGTGCGCAAGATTTTAGACCTTGTTTTGTGTGACATATTGTGTTGGAGAGTGCACTGAAACGACGATTGTTAAACTTTCAACAGGAGTTTTTATTTTAAAAAAAAATTAAATAAAAAAAAATACAACCAGGAACAACAATGACACAAAAAATATTCCACATAACTTAGACCTCTTTGAGATTCACAACAGGAAACAAAAATTGAATTACCACATACCTACCAAGAATATATTTTAGCATACGCCACCTAAAATATTGTTGTATCCTAAACCACTAATATTATGTGAGTGAACCGTCAAAAAGAAAGCGTATAGGCTTATATGTGATCGTGTGACTATTTTGGTGTGTGACACCAAAGGTTCACCAAAATGCTAAATGAATTACAGGCATTACAATTATATTAATATAATGCGTCCGAGGCTTACAAACATTCTGCAATAGGGTTTGTCATTTCTCAGACCGGAAAGCGTCATAGCTCATTGATTAATGTTCTATTTTTAGATTGCATTTAAGCAGAACAATGTTTTGAAGCGTAAATACAGTCGATTTGTCGAATCACTATGTTCTGAAACTTGTTAGCATAGTAAAATTACGAAATTGTTTTTACTTTTTCAAGTCCAATAAGCTGTCTTAAAATATCGAAGAATTAACATATGCCTGATAAGATACATCCTTCTCAATATACCTACATTTACATATTGACTCCTATCGTTTATTAAATTTTTATGACATTTTCTTTAAAAAAGATATTTATAGCCCCAATAATTCTATTATTAGACTTCCGGTTAATTATGACAAAGCCTATAAAAAAAATCACGACACATAAGCATAGTACAATTACATCATTGAAAGTAGATTAAAAGCGAAAGAGTGAGTATATCTGCAAGGGGAAGGGGGACGCGACGGAGTCGTTTTCGTGCTGCGGTTAAGGGGGAGCAACCGTAGACGCCTTAAACGCCGTAGAATTTATCAGTGGTTAAGGAATCCGGCGGGCTTCCCTAGTAACGCGAGAGAGGATTTTTCTGTGCAACCTGAGGGGGCAGCGATGGGTGACGGCGACAAGTATCGGAGCTGCTCGGCGCTGGGATAGCATGTGTCAAGGCATGTCAGGGATGTTTACAACTAATCAGTTTGTTTGTTTGTTTATCCATGTAGATTTATACATAAACAACACGAAACATGATCACTTATGAGAAGATGAAGAATTGTATAATCAAGTTCAGATGCTATTTTGAAGGGATTAATTTCCTTTCTTTGTTCGTTCGAATTAAACACCAGAGTCAGCATAATGCATGGCGGGCATGCAAGGTTTCACTAAACGAAAACGATCAGATGCTGACAAACGAAAGTTGTGTCTATCAGTGCGGCTAGCGTGCCACCCGATAAAACAGGGCGGCTCGTAATGATAAAGACACGGCCAAGTTCTCATCGGCAAGGTTAGATTCAAGGGATTAGGTGCGGGGTGTGTGCGGCATCGGGATGAAACAACAGAACCATCGCCACGATCACCCGAGCGAGTGTCAGGTCGAGGCATTTATATCAGACGACGACAAATAAATACAACATATCAACTGTGGAAAAACTCAAGGGAAAAATATCCACGACATCGTCATGTCTACAAAACTCAACGGGGAAAAAAAAACTGAACATCCCAACAGAAGAAATATGTGGACCTTTTTAACTTGTAACATACGTTTTCTCGAGTCCAAGAATAGCCTATCTCAATCTTGAGTCGCTCTTCGGTAGTCGCTAATTTTAAAATAAGTATTTTTTGTTTTTAACAAAAAATGATTAGTATTGACTTTGCCCTAGAAAAACATGTATTCACTTCAAAGTTCGACATTCATTAGGACATAGATAAAGACGCTGTAACCCCCCCCCCTCCCAACCCCAACCAGTCTATCTGTTTATCCATTTAATTTACTAACTGTTATCACAGCCGGCAAGATAATACACAGAAGAAGGAGAAGAAGAAAACTAATATGAAAGAAGGTGGGACATCTTCAGTCTTCAGTTATCTACCTAGCGGGTAGATCGTTTCTAGCCTGTACTTATACCTACAGCTCGGGCTGTCCCAGCAGGTTAGCACAGATCGTGATGTAAGGCTCGGGCCATTCAGTCAGTATAGTATGATAGGGAGCCCCACCACTCGTACAGCAAACCTTTTCCACTCGAATGACCCACATGACCAGATCGCAGCCGTTGTATAGGGCCGCGTGTACGTAGGTGTAGTGGAAAGTGTTACCGTGAGAAAGCTATCAAAGCGCAGGGGGGGGGGAATCGCACCGAAGAAATAACTTTCAAGAAATGGGAATAAACAAAAGCAGTGGCGGCTTCGGGGTCGGGCCCCAGATTTATAAAAAGTAGAACACTCATAATGTGTATCAGAATAAGACAGAGCCCGGGGCCCGCAAATGCCATCACTCAAATATCATAAGTGGAGTAAATAAGCTTGAAATGGTCGATCACAAATATTTATATAGTATAGCGCAAACAAATAGGACTTTCTTTTTTTTTGCTTATCCGCGGGACTTATAATTTTAACAATGGAATATAGGCTTATACATTATCATTCGTGACCTCATACAGGCCTAATTATAACAATTCTAATCCTAGCATCTTCCCAAACCTTGGAAAAAAAAACAAGAACAGATATAAAATAATATTTTAAAAAATAAATAATCCAGCACTTTCAAAGATAAAGTTGGACGAGTGTTTATTATTTTATTTTATTTAAATTTTAATGGGACTTGTTAATCTTGGTAGAAAAGCAAAAGGTCATAAAGTATGAAGTATGAATTTAGAGGGGGAAAAAACACACTGCAGGCTTCGTTTCGTTATAACAATAATTCAATAATTATCCGTGATCCCGACCCCAGCCACGCCGTCGCCATATAACTAAATGATAAACTAAACCACTTCGAAGATATAAACCGTCCTAGACAAAAACGCACTACAATAGCTCCACTCTAAAGTATACAGTCTACTAAGAGATTAGAGATAGCAATGATTGTTGGCTACTACTTTTTTTTAAATTCTTCTATTTCTACGTTTAAGGGCGTCTTTTTGTGTCTTTTT
The DNA here is from genome assembly GCA_944989445.1 of Ampullaceana balthica. Taxonomy (NCBI): domain Eukaryota; kingdom Metazoa; phylum Mollusca; class Gastropoda; family Lymnaeidae; genus Ampullaceana; species Ampullaceana balthica. The sequence goes on from CALYLW010000917.1 coordinate 209,523, forward strand.
TTAAATTATACGGAAGGAAGGGAGCCACGATTTGTAAGTTGTTAGTAAACATAATTTTAACTTTATTATTGTGAAAAAATTACAAGCAACTCTTAAGCTAAATGATACTAATACATTTTTTTCTTTATCACTTTATACATCTTCCCTTAGTTTATTGCTTAAGGCCCTTCTTACATTCACATAGTTAAGGAAGTTCTTTAATTTTAATCATCACGTGCTCGCTAGCAGTAGCAGGCCTACTAAATACCACAGTAGGAACTTTCTTTTTTTAATTGCACGGTAGGGGGGAACAAAAAAGCAGGATATTGGGAGGATAAATAAGAACGATGACCTATTCAACATTTAAAGTTCCGCTCTATTATTAACAACAATTAACTTTGATATATTTTTTCTAATAAATAGTTTATAATATAATATTATTGTCACTTAGGCTAATTAATATTTATGGACAAAGTCCAAAAGCGAATTTATGATGAAAAAAATCATACTTACTTGTGAATATTCTTAAAACTTAATTAATCAAATGTATGGATGATAACACAACTTAATCGCACTTTAAGGTATGCGTTAAAATAGAGATACTGTATGTTAACACTGATATTTTAACAGTAACAGAATTTCAAGTCAATTTCTGATAGCAGAATATTTTTTTTTCCTTTCGTGATTGATTATGAATAAAACTGGCTATAACAACAACATTCACAAATCCTTTAAAATGAACAACACTAGCGTAAAATCCAACGGACACAGATGGTGAGAGCAACACCACGTCTCAATGGTATATTATCCTGTCCAACAAATTTGAACATCGAAATCGCTTTGATCACAACTTGTGTCGGTGCCGTTTTTTTAGCTTCTGAGACTGACTTGCTTCGCCGTTTGCCTCTCCGCGAGCCCTCTCTCACTTGCGCATGCGCAGAAAAGAAGAAAATAAAAATACCACAACACAACATGGCGGCGTGTGTTTTGAGAAATTTGAGAAAACTTAGGGCTGTCATACAGAAAATAAATTATAGTTCTGAACATTATGCGCTGAAAAACAAATTTTCTAAAAATATTATTAAAGTTTTATTGTTTAGTGCAACTGGGTGTGCTTCTTATTTTGCCGTTCAATCGAAGTTAAATTTTTTAACGGCCCCGATAGTTCATGCAGCAAAATCCAAAGATGAGGTGAGACTGTTTACTATTACTATTAGCACTATTACTTACCGTTACTAGTTTTCTTATTACTTAGTTAGGCTTGAACTAAAGTTTACTATATCTATATTACTATAATAACTAAAACTAATACGGTAAGCCACTAATAGTACTAATACCTTTAGACATGACATAACTACTAAGTCCACGTCCACTACAAAAACATTTTGTTAATAAATTTTAAAATTTGTTTTGCTTTGAAACTTTGAATTTGAAGTTTGAATGGCTCATGCAAAATACTGACTTAATAACTTACTTAATTATTAATACCTAATTAATACCAATTACTAATTAATAAAATTGCTCATACTAATCGTACTCATACCCATTCATATATGATACTGTACGGTACAGTGTACAGACTTAGGCCTACGCCTACACTAACACTTACTTGACTTACTAACCCGAACAGCCTTGTTAACTTGTTATTCAATAATCATTTTCACAAATTAGTTCAAAGTTATTAATAATAAATGAATGCATTTTTGTTTGTTTGTAACATACTCTAAGTCTAAGCATACTAATAACTAAAAATTAGTTCAGTTAAGTATAGCAGCTTAGCATGTGTGTTTGGTGTTTTGCTTAGCCTAGTGTCAATGCCTAATAATAAGTCATAAATAAAAATGAATAATTCTAAATAAAAATGCATTTTTATTAGTAATTGTTTAGCCTATATTTAAATAGTCTGGGCCTTGTTAAATATTAAAGTTAGGAAATGGCCGGATACGGCATTTTACTATTTGCAGCATCTGGATATTTTTGCCCAAATATTTGCTGGATCCGGATATCTCCAGATTTAAGTGTAAGAGCTAAGGAGGTGTACTGACTTTACTACTTTCTAATTAGTATTTAATACTATTTATTAAAATATTTATTATCCAACTTATGGAGAGTATCTGCTATTTACAATGACAGTCTGTCACACTGTCAAAGTCAACGATTAACATTTTAGAATGAATTGAATGAATGAAGTTCAACAAACTTTGTAGTGTGTACCAAGCGAATAGTGTTGTACTGAGTGTGTAATGTGGTGTACAAGAATTCGTGATCTAGAGCCACAATAAAAACTGTTCTTTTATTCAGACGATTTAAGTTTAATATGCTGTTAGTTAACTTACTTTTTTATCTTATGTAGTAAAGTAATATTTATACTTGTAACTTTTAAACTTTTTTTTCTCATATTGAAATTAATTGTTTTACTATACTTAACACAAAAAAAACGAACTCTGGGTAATAAGCTTATACCTACTAATTGAAGTTACGCTTATAACAGGACCGGTTTCAATCTCAGGACCGGTTCCAATCTCAGGACCGGTTCCAATCTCAGGACCGGTTCCAATCTCAGAACCGGTTAAGCGTCAACTTTCAAATAATTCTTAACAACATTGATATCCGGAACAATGTTCCCTTTAAGCTGCGCAGATATCTGACCGACGCAGCGCAGCAGTTTAGAATTACAGCGCAGCAAATTTTGTAAAATATTGCTTAAAAAATGGATGCTGTGCAACTTTGCACACAATTTTTTTCACTTTGCACACGGACCAACGAACCTTAGCGGGAACATTCATCCGGATCTGCCATAAGTATTTGGCAATTTCGGATAGTGCCGGACAATGTTCCCTCTAAGGTTCATTGGTCCATGTGCAAAGTGAAAAAAATCGTGTGCAACGTTGCTCAGCATCCATTTTTGTGCATTATTTTACAAAATTTGCTGCGCTGTAATTCAAAACTGCCTCGCGGCGTGGGTGAAATATCTGCGCGGCCGCGCAACCGCGCAGCTTAAAGGGAACATTGGTGCCGGAAACCCAGATATCAGGCATGCTGGATATCCGGCCACCCCCTAATTAAAGTATTTAAACTTCAGTTACATTACAATTACATTGTAATTATGTTTTTCAAGTTTCATGGTACGACTAAGAAAAGATGAGAAATAAACCAGAGGGAGATGTCAGTCATTAATCATGGATAAAAGTGATAGTGTCCCATTCTATATTTGTATTATCATTGTTATCATTTATCATAATCATCATTAATTAATTGTTCTGCGGTGGGTGAAGCAGCCTTGCATAGCTGGCGTACCGAGTCACAGGTTCAAATATCCATAAAGGCTGGGACTTGTTCCTGTGGCTAAAGGGCGTCATTGAGTCCACCCTGCTCCAAATGAGTGCCTGACATTATTTGGGGTAAAGTAATGGTGGCTGGCTAAAGAAACCTGTGAGTGCTGCCATCATGGTCTGAAAAGGGAACTAATTTACCAAAGCTAAAGATTTTTCTTGAAAATCTGATTCTTCTAAGAAAATCCTATATATTAAAAGGCAAGTTTTGTCCGGTCATCGATAGCGTTTGGTCCCTCGAACACATATGACTCTTACAGCCAATCATATTGAACATGTTTACTCGGGACGTTCAAAACGGGTTATTTTTGGTGCAGTATTTCTTCCAAGACTTTGTTTTGAGTTATGCGCGTTGGGATTTATAGCTCTGTTTTTACGAGTTATTTATTTTAACTATAATGAATAGTATTTTTGACGTGATGCACATGTATGCCGGTCGAGACGGCTGTTGGAGGGGAGTTACAACATGCCACCAAACGTATGCGGAACGTCCTTGGACGGGCTTTGTTGCTCGTTATTTAATATTAATATTAGTGTGGGTATTAATTTAAGTGTGATTGAGTCATACTTTATTCTTTATTTTATTATGGGAATAGCCTTCATCTGCATTCCTTATTTAAAGTTTGTACATTTTTTAAAACATCCTTTGGCCAGGTTATTCTGAAGTTTCTCACTATGACAATGAGTTATACATTTTAACTCAGTCAAGTGCATTTAGTCATGAGTGTGGTAGCGTATAACATATATACCTTTTACGAATTAGTAATGGTAGAGAATTCCATTGTTTGGGGGCACAAAAAATGAAAGACCTTTCACCAAGTGTTTAAGTGAGTGTCTCTGGAACAGAGAGAATATGTGTGTTTGCAGAAGAGTGTAGCTGATGAGTGGGTGTGTAGACAGAAAGAAGTTGAGTAAGATAAGAAGGGCATCAGTCATAAAAATAGCTGTGGGAGAGAAGGGACAGTTTGTAATCAATGCATTCTTGCACTGGGAGCCAATGAAGAGAATCAATTAGCAGAGTGATATGGTGGTGTTTTTTCGCCTTAAAATTATTATTATTTAGTCCCCAACTTTTTAATGCTTACCTAACTTCTTTGAGTTGAATATCTTTCCTGAGTTGCAAAAGTTCTAAAAATAAAATAAATGTAAAGCATAAAAATTATATGCAGGCAGAGTTAAAGAGCACATTTAACATTCTCATAAAATCATTTATATTTTATGCCAAATACTTTTTCAATTGCGATAAAATGTTATCATTTGTTCTTCTTGTTTTTAATTCAAATATAATAACATATTTTACTCTTATCTGTATAGAATTTTTTTATCGTACATTTTGTGTGTTAACTATCAAAACCTCTCTAAAAATTGCTCTCATTGTTGTGCAGGATGATGTCAAGGGTAAAGCAGAAGATTTCTCATACAGAGAAATACGATTTCGACATTTTGCTTCGGTTGAGTTTGATGGGAACATCTATATGACTCCTCAAGATTTCTTAGAATCACTGACAGAAGAATCACCAAGAGGTAAGCTGTTGGTCCTGAAATATTTTGTTTAGTTCCAGTAAGATGATGAGTTTTAATTCATTTTGGTCTAGCATTAAACTAAAATGCTTTCAAATTCTTTCATCTTTCTAAATCTCTTGATTTAAATAAATGAACCATTCCGCTTTGAAAAGTTCACTCTAGTATTTTAAAAAAAAATTATTTGCCCCACCCCGCTTTTCCCCTCTCTTTTTGCCTGAAGCTGTAACCTTACTGGTGGTGTGTATTTTCTGGTCATTACAAATTACATGTTTTAAGAAGCAAAAAGAAGTTTTTTAAAGTACCAAGTCAGTCCTATGATGAACTGGTTACTTTAATTTAAGCCATATTTTATTAGCCTACACCCCTCCCAGATTGGTGTTGTAGATTGAATGCTAAAGTGCAACATAATCACTGTGAATTATATAAAGCATCTTTAACTTTAAATGTGCTTAAATAACTTGTTCAGTCAGTGTTGGAAGCGAACTTAGATATCTCTTTTTCTTTAAAAAAAAATGAAATTATTAAGTGTCTCATGTACGAACGAGGCATTACGAGGTATTTTGAATAGTTGGGGTTGACAATGACGTGACGGAACAAATGTGATTGTATGTGTGTGAATTATTTACTTAATGCCCAATCTCACCCACTGGCAAGACACTCCGATTATTGATCGCTGCAGTGCAACAATAACCTACTTTCCATTGAAGACTGATATCTTATAGGGTAGAAGAACCTCGTTGGCACCGTCCCAAATCTGCAGGGACAGCCGCCTAGCTTCAACGGTGCAGCAACGGGGCTCAATCGTGATCAGGCCTGGAGTCCAGGCCGGAGTGCATGGGGGATGAGACAGGGGGGGGGCGGTATTTGTATGATAGCAATCCTATTGCATTTAGTTTGAAGACTTGATGGAGAGGTCGAGAGCCTGTAATGGTACCCCAGCCATTGAGCTGTGACCCAGGGCCTCGTCGCTACTATACGACTGTGCTGGGGTGGAGGCTTTGGTCAAATTAGAGTTTAATCTTTTTCTGTTCAAAACTTATGCGAATCTCTCTTTTTTTCAACCTGATGTGATTTAAGCTGTAATTAAAAATTGTTAAACAAGCATAGTGAAAGCGAATGAGAATTGCTACTAACAGTTCCGTATATTAAAGGATAATCGAGAAATTAATCGTAAATTTCCGCAGCCCTATATTAAACCAGTTTTTAGTTGGTAACAAGTATAGCTATAGCTGACAAAAGTAATCAATACATGAAAGGGACCAGATCGGCGATACCCTGGGGACCATTGCTAATCTCAGTGTTATAAGGCCGACTGTTAGACTTATAGACCTGAAAGAGTGCGTGGAAGTCTTTCGAGTTGTCCCAGACATAGAGTAAACACGATACACACACACACACACATACTCTCTCTCATTGGCTATTTATATTGCTGACACGGATATTTCCAACACGCTTTATGTCAACATTGTGTTTTAATGTACCTCCATGGTACAGCAATGTGCTCTTAGTCTTATCCTGGGTTGCAGAGGCGTCACTAGGGTTGGTGTCACCCGGGGCGGTAGCTCATGGTGTCACCCCTTCACGACTGAAGGGGCCGTCCATAAATGACGTCACGCAAGGTTGCCAATTTTTACCCCACCCTCCCCCAGCGTCATACTTTGTCACAAAAATATAGACCCCGTCCCTTTTTTACGATATGACGTCACAAAGCTTTGACACCCCTCCCCAAAGCCGTATTTTCTCAATAAAATTAGCATGTTGCAAATTATTTTTTTGTCATTTAAATATGTATTTAGGGTAAGTCTGCACTGTAATATCGTAACACGCGTGAAGTCATTGAAGACGTAATTAAATAAATGGTAAACAATCAAATATTTAAGTGGAACGTTTATTTAAAGTTTCGCGTTTTTTATGTGACGTCACTTTTCTTAAACACCCCCCTCCTCCTACCACATCGTCACAGATTCGTGGACTCCCCCCTATGGTGGATTAAAAGGGGGGGGGTGCTGAACGGGCTAAAGCCCCCAATAATTTAAGGGCCCCCCAAACTTTTTATGAGTTATAATGTATAATAAAGATGCAGGCCATTATGTTTGTACGAATCCCTGAAAATGCCTTGGACAGTCATACGGCAATGCTGCAAATGACTAGGAAGTATAACCGAAAGCAGACTATTCTTCGTGAGAAGTGCATTGTAGCTCATTATGTGCCGTGCACAGCTCATTCCTTTAATTTGGTTGGGAAAAGAGCAGCAGGTTGTCCTACTGCGGTCAGATTTTTTTGTCTTCTGCAAAATCTTTATACCCGACTTGTTGCATCTATTCATCGTTGACAGGTACTTCAAAAACATATGAAATTGATACATGCTAACAAAGCCTTGTCTGACACAAGATGGTCAGCCTGACATTATGCTGTAAGGTCTGTTAATAGCTCATACCATGAGAATATCGCAGCACTGGAAGAATTAGCAACAAATGAAAATCAGCCACGTGACTGCCGACTTGAAGAAGAAGGATTTCTAAAGGAAATTGAACAACTGGAAGTCGCTATTTTACTTGAAATTTGGGAAACAATTTTAGAAAGGAAGTATCTCATTGAGTTTGTTAAAAAAATAGCATTCTTAATTTTATTCCTATGAAGACAAAGAAAAGGAAAAGTCCGTGGTAAAAACAGTGCAAACAATCTTCAATACTTTCAAACAAAAAAGAAAGCGTTAGTTTGATAAAGGGACGTCAACAAAACAGTATTCTCCTGGAGAAAAAAATCAAGATTGAGGTATTTCTGGTAATCATTGACAAACTTTCTTAAGTCCTACAACATTGGTTAGGTGCATATAAATACATCCATGAGAAATTTGGCTTTCTTACAAATCTAACTGAGCTCAGCACTTTCGCCACCCGATGGACAGCAGCCAAGTTAATGAAAGAACATTCAAGTGATTTCGAAGAAGGGGTCGGGTAAATCCGAAGCAACCGTTTCGTCCCCCTCAATTTACTAGCAACGCCATCGAGCGGTGCCGGTTTAGGGCCAGGAGCGCCAGTACGGATTAGCAAAAAGTGCCGCGAAGAACGCATTGGACGCCAGCTCTGAGGAAACCTTCCAGTGGGGGTTGCACCCTAGGTAGGTCTTTCATGATCCCCCGGTCTGCGGCGGTCCTAACCATGGAGACCCGTGTGTTTTGCTGGGATGGCGCCAAAGTGGTAGTGGGTCGTAGTAGGAAATTCCACCACCTCCTTGTGAGGGCAACTTAGTGGGAGGCATCTTCGACTGGATGCCCAGGTGGCCGCTTCAGAATTGGGGGGGGGGTCCTCAGCTGTTACATCCCTTTGGTGGCCAGATGGCTAAGGGGGTCTTCCGGGAAGACCCATAAAGAGCACTAGGCTCGGGGCTTCTGATTTTCTTCCACACGTAGGTTCATGAGTGATTTCGAAGACTGTTTACCTTCAGAATTAGTCCAATTTTCAGAATTCTTAAAAAAGTTATTGTCCAGCCCCAGACTCATGGTAAGGAAAAGGAATTGGCACAAAGCGAAACTAAAAAAAAACTTGCACAGAGCTAAAAATTTTGCTGCTTTTGATTGAGCTATATTTCACACAGTCCTTTACAAATGTACACATCGCACTTCGCATCTATCTTGCAATGATGACATCAAACTGCAATTGAGAGCGATCCTTTTCAAAGTTGAAAAGAATATATAATGAGTTAGAATTTGCATGGGATGGAAAAGGCCGAATATGCTCTCTCTAATGAGCATTGAAAAGTAACTTGTAAGCTTACTCAGCTTTATTGACTTGATTGAAAACTTCGCCATTTCAAAAATTCGCAAACGAAAGTTGTAGGTTGAAATAATAATCAAACATATTTTTCAATAATTTTTGTTATTTCAAATAGAGAAAAGAATTCGTTACCTCATGATTTTTTTTTAAAATACGGAATAACACGTAATACTATTCTTTACGGGGGCGCGTTCGTAAAAACAGCGTAAGTCGGAATGGGACCGTCGTAACCGGAGGACTACCTGTATATAAACATGCATATCTATGCTTTCACGCCTTTAATAAATATATATATATAAAATATTACACTCAAAGACATTGAAATCATAATTTTCCTCAAGAAAAATATCAACAAAGAAAAGCCATCTTTTGATTTTTTTTCTTTGGGGGGGGGGATGTGATAAAATCGTATTCCCCCCCCACCCCACTGTGGTGGAGGGAGTCGTGAGGTGGGATTCGTTCATGCTGTCGGTGTGTCCAAGCCCAAATGGCTTTATATCTTTTAAAACAGAAGACACTGCCTCTTTCATTCCAGCCTTTTTTGAAGATCTCTCTGCTGCGACTATTTCTTTTCTTTTTTTCCTAATTTGTTTTAATGTTGTTCGTGTGTTGGGACTGTTTTATTATTGCAAGTTAACTGATATTTTTTTAATAAGAATTTTCGCGTTTAACGTATTTCATTGTATTTCTTAATTTCTTTCTAGATTAAAAAAATTGTCATCTTTTGTTTTCTGACTTTAAATCGTACATAGTAAAATTTTAGGCTCGGTTGTTGTTGTTTTTTTCTTTCACTGAGATCAAGGTCTCAGTACCATATTGCTATTAAATGTAGAAGCTCAGAAACTTTGATACTGCGAGAATAAATAGAAGTTAAAAAAAGATTTTTAAAAACCACGTTTTTATAAGCGGACTAAAAAGAAGTACTTCAATTTAATATGACTAAAAACGTGGGGCGGGCGCTTATGAAGTTTAACATATGCGGTTCACTCATTCTCTCACTTATAGATCTCTCTTTTGCCTTCTAAATTAGAAATCTTTAATTTTTATACCAAACACCCACCCCACGTTTTTAGTCATATTAAATCGAAATACTTGAACTTACAAGTTTTAAATTATTTTCTTCTTTTTAGTCCGCTTATAAAAACGTGGTTTTAAAAAATCTTTTTTTACTTCTATTTATTTTATTCTTTTTATTCCCACTTATAACAACCTGCTTTTTAAAAATATTTTTTTACCTCTATTTATTTTAACAAACACCTCACAAGCGCCCGCCCAACGTTTTAAAAACATTGTGATGTGGTCACGGGGCGAACTCACAGATGTCAACAAAAGCCGACGGTACAGATGCTTTTATATTAACTATAGATAAACTTAAAAGTTCAATAATTTAATAACGGTACATATGATCGATCTGAAATTTTGATGCAATGCATTGTCATCCAAGATCTATCTGTGGTAAAATTTTCAGATCTCTAGGACCATCAGAAGTGGTTCAATTTTACGTTGGCATATTTGAAAAAATCTTGGACAAACAAACAATGCCCAACGAAAGCGAGTTAATAAAAACGTGGTAATAAAAAAGGGAAGTAAAAGTGTTATATGGGTGTGTTTACCGCTTGTAAAAAAAAACACAACAACCTTGTATTAATATTAAAAATAATATAAAAATCTATTTGGTTTTTAAAAAATGCGAACGCGCACTATTTTGTTAAATAATTTTCTTGATTTATTAATGAAATCGAAAGCTACTAAAAGGCAATTTCTTGCCGTGTTGACGCCTGACATTGTGAATTGCGGTGTAATGGCTGCACTTGACCAACAGTTGACTATAGTAGATGAGCTTCGGCCTCTTTGTTTCTGAATTTTTAGGCAAAAAGGCTGACCTCTTTATACAAATTAATGAAGTATGAATCCTTATGTTCAGCTGCCTGAGCACAACAGAACTATAAACGGGATTTGACTTTAAGAGCAAACTCAATGAGCGTTACCAACTCGCGTATCTTCTTCCTGATGGTCACTAATCGACTCAAACTTTCAAACCCATATTCATTATTTGGGAAGATTGTTTATCAGTGAGTTTTAATTAAACGCGAGCAGTGGTTGCAGAACGTTCTTCGGTCTCTGTTCTCCCAACACGGCCTGTAATAACTTAACGCACGTTCGTTGCAACTCGAAGAAGCGAGCAATTGTTGAAACATCCAAGTTAATCCATATTTGAAAAATGTTCACATGATTAAAGTTACCATGTTAGAAGAGTTTGTTCATGACAGTGATTGTCCAGCATCCTCGCGGTCATCCGCTGACCAACGGAGAGAAAGGATGCTTCTAAAACAAAATCGTTGTTTCATGTTATACAGTGGTTTGGGACTGAAAATCGGGCATGCCTCAGAGAACTTAGTGTCCCCCTCTTTCTGGTTCATGTCTACTTGGACTTCACAATGTAGACAATAATGACTTTACCGACTTCCTCTTGTTGACGTATTTTCACGGACAAAGTTTTTTCCCCCGACATGTTCGTGATTTTATTGCGTCTTATTTGGGCTTCCGATACCCCATTCAGTAACCTCTTTTTGTTTCTTAGTATTCTTGACCATGCATTTACATTTAGTATACACATAATTTTTTTGTGTGTATATCACGACACAACTGATTGGATTTAGTGAATCTGGGAGTGGGTGGCCAAGAGTATTAAGAAAACCCATTAATCATCGCAAAACTCTTTCGATTTCAAACTAAGTCCCGCGAAGCCCGTGGCTGTCAGATTAAAGTTTTCCAACAATGCATCCCTGCGCCTGGGCACACAGGAGCCAAAAGCTTATTGCTCAAGAATAAAGCCAGTGGCATCTTGTTTCACGGTGTCTGTCCACCCCCCCCCCGCGCCCTCACACAGCCCACCCTGTAGACACACAATCACAAGGTCATTTCAATCAGTGGTCTCAGGACAAAATTAGTGACCGTTGGGCGGTGGTCACGTTGACCACTCGGACCTCGACACGTACAGAGATGACTTCACGCCCACCAGCCTTCCCTGGTGGGTGATGAATAGTTGGGGGTGGGGTAGGTTAGGGTGACACTGTGACTGTTATCTCACAGCACCTGGGCGCAACCAGTGGTTCCCAAGTTTTAAAGTAGCAAGCCAACTCCTTTCCTGCAAATTAATATTCATCATTTTGATAAGATATATCAAAGCAGATACGTATGTTTCAATATGTCGTGTATATAACAGGGTATCTACATGGCATCTTTGTTCATGTGCAATCTGGTGATATTAAAAGTAAAAGTACTGAATTAGAAAAGTTATATTATATCAGTAAAATCAAATGTCCATAAATCCATCATTGGGCTATTCCCAAATATTTCAAAAACCTTATTTTAAAAAAGCTTTTTAATGCTTCTTTTTAAATGTTTAAATATATTTTTTTAAATGTATGTACACAATTGAAATGCAATATTTTTAAAAATAAATTTATTCCACTGCATTAATTTTTTTTTAAAATGTATTTCCATATTAAATTACGGTTGTTTATTTTTTTGGAAAAACTCACAAATCTTCCCTAAAATATTTTTAAACCCGTGTGTGGGCCATTGCAGTCAAGCATTAGCATCAGACATCGCTTCTGGGAACCATCGTGGTAGACACTTGCTGTTGTTAAGTATCCACGCTGCTTTGAAGCGCACCAACAATGAACTCTTGAGACGGCAAATACTTGTCGGCCTCCTGCCGTTGTCCACAGGCGACAGTGGGACTTAAACAGGTAAAGCAGAGTGACGCCAAAAAAAAAGCCCACATCACACACACACACACACACACACAGACAGTGGAAAAGCAGATGAAACGGGAGACAGAATTCCAAAAGTTGTGTTGGCACAGACCGCGAGGGGCATTGAGTGTCAAAATTCAAGACTTGTTAGATTACCAAAGAACACCCCTCCCCGCCAGCCCAAACCGCCCCTATGCCTATTCTCCCGTTTCCCGGCCAGACGATTACAGCCCGAACTGTTACTCATCCTCTTACCATCGGTGGCCCACAATGACTTGTAAAGAGCCCATTTTGCCGTTTGGGCATCCCCGGCAATTTGTTACCACGTTGAAGGTGATTCCGTTTTCTACTTCATTTCGCCTTGTCGCCGGCTGCATTGGACGAGGATGGATGGCAGTGTTTGCTGCATTAGAATTGACTCGGATTGGGTACGCGGCGCGGTCTCGTCACAGATGAAAAGGAAAGACTCCGGAATGCTGCGGCTGCGGGAATCGTGAAGGGAAATACCAGCCGGGCGGCCGGTTTGCTATTCATTCCTTTCGCCAGTTTTCATTCATCAATGTGATGTTGCTGGGACTTGTGGAAACTTCATTAGCTTTGTTCTGTTCATCTGTTAAACTGATTTCGAAGACGAGTTGGTAGCGAATTGAGACAAAAAAATCGGCATGCTAACTTTTGATTTATGAAGACTGTCTTTAAAAAAAAAGGAGTTGACTTTGACGACCAGATATTGTTCAAATATAATTTGAATATTTTTAATTTCACGTAAATCGCCAACTTTTATCAAAGTAAGGATGGCGATGTTTTTGTAAGCACGTGCATTTAGCTTTGAAAAGTATCTCCGAAGATGCGCAGTATCTCATTCAAAGATTCCATAAACACATCTAAAATCTAGGGCATAATCAGATTATAATCTTCTAACATTTCTTCATGTATTGGTTAAGACCAAATAGAACAATTAAACACTATTTGCAAACATCCCAATGAGTCGATTAGCCCATCTCTTTCACGGTTCAGTATCGTCACTTCAGGACACATGCTGTAACTATCTCGCAAAACACCATACTAAAATACAGGGAGACTATAGTGGTCGGCAAAACCCATTAGTCAAAAGAGCCACACACACACAACAAAACAACAGCAACAAAAAAATACAGAAGCAGGACGATTAAAATTTGTTTGAGAGCCAAATTTCTTATGAAGAACCTGTCAAGAGCCATGCTTTTTGGTGTCGGTTTAAACTAACTACCAAATATGAAATAAAAATAGATATATTAGTATAATCTTATTGACAAAAATTACGAAACATCTCGTTGCTAAAACCACCAAGAAACCAACAAGGGGGGAAATATTTTGCACGTCAGAAGTCTGACACTGTCTTGTTCTCAAGGTACTTTGCATGAATCAGATATTTTGTACAGCTCAATTGTTGTATTTTATGGCATCGTCGGACTTCTATTCGCCGCTTTCTAACCCCACGTAAATATGTTAACTTTATTCCATAGTTTATAGGCATATTATACTTGAAGACAGCCCAACGCCTTTATATAATCTGGGGATATCATATAATGGGGGGGGGGTGCAGAACGGGAATCCACATGATAAATCCCTGAATCCAAAATTATCTTTACCCGACTGGGCTGCTTAACCCCCGCAACTTTCATCAATCTCTTTGATGCATCTGCTGACCACAACAAATGACATCAAAAGGGTCACGATAATTGCCACCGCATGTTATCGTCCAACGCCCCCACTGGGGGTTCCCTAGCCACTGACCACCGTTAACAAGCTTAGGGGTCCCCACTCGACGCTGGCGTTTGTAAGAGGGCGTCCAGGGAGCTTCCCTCAGAGGACCGTTGCTAAGGTATAAATCAAAACATTTGTGTTGAAAGGAGCTGTCACTGGGCACAAATGCCCCCTTGCGTTAGCCCTGTTACTCCGAGTCGTTACCCAGTGGATCGGGGGGGGGGAGCAAGAGGTTCAGCAACGGGTGATCTTTGACGGCACTACGTGGGCCCCAGCTTCTATCTGATGCTCTTGGGGGCCAGCTATGCGTCACGGGTGGTAGCCACTTTTAACAAATTTTCCGACTGTTCCCGAAAGTGAACGGGTAACAATAGAAATGAAGTGTCTTATTAGGAGCTGTCCGTCTGACTTCCAGGCCCCGCGGAGAGACGGTCCGACAAGAGATTTGTGCATTGGGGTGCGAGCATCATGGGTGAACGTGTTGAGAAGCTTAGAAAGACGAGATTCTATCACGATCTTTGAGGCTTTAAAACAATTTAAAAAAAAAGTTTAAATTAGCAGAATATTAACCGATAAACCAAAACCTGCGGATTTACTTTTTACTCTATTTTTATTGTTCCATGATAATGTTGAAATTCTGATTCACACACACAGAAAATCAGGGAGGGAGGTGTTTCATTTCACCTCTATATGGTTAACGCGGGATTGTTTCGTTTCTAGACAGTACGCTATCATTATGGTTTCGTTTTTATCACAAGAAACGCATTAAAGAAATGAAATGTTTATTCTTACACAAGACAGTCAGTGTTTTCTCAGGGATTTCAGTTTTTAAAAACACCAATAGATAACACAGCCTGAGATGTTTTCACTTTGTATTGCCAAAGCTTGGCTGACTGTATCTTTAACGCTGAGCTTTGATTTTGTTGATCTCTAAGGTAAAGACTTTGTTCACTCTTAGTCCTTGATCTGTACGGATAGTGGAGTAAAGAGGTTGAATTTAAAGATGCCTATAGGTTTTGTTGACGTTATTCCAAACTGTCGGCAGTTGAAAGCTTAGTCGCTAGCTGTACGATACCGTCGACAGGCTACAAAAATTAAGTTATTAGGTTTGCACTATCGACAACGTGATCTTAACATCTCAAAATTTGTATAGAACGTGAAAGCCAACATAAAATGTATAAAATTATTGTATTAAAAAAACAACAACTCGTATTTTAAAAAAAAATAGACCCAGGCTGAAATTAAAGCAATGAAAATCTTGAACCAAACATAATAAAACAGTGGCCTGTGTTTCGTCCATATTATTAATGAATCTTTAAAAAAAATACTCCATGCTGCTCCACGAATAGAACCCAACTTAATCAGGTCGATAGCCAAACATAATACAACAGGACCATCACCTCGAGAGCTTTCTTAAGCTTTTATACAATGTATATCCAGCTCTCTTTGAACAGACACAAAGTTTTTTTTCTCCTCCAATACGTATGACGTTTTCCCAAGAAACGCATCGTCAAAGCTACACTAACAGCGATTTTTTATGTCAGGAAGTAGATGATTTCAGGATTAAGGTATTGAGTTGTGTAGGTAAAACAATTTTTTTTTCCAAATAACTTTTAAAATAGATGGCTTGTCATCAATTGGCTTTACAAATATCTATACGGTGATTGTGTTAAAATATGGTGGATTATCTGGCTGTACATATATAAAGAGATCGTGTTAAAAATAAGGTAATTGTATTTGTGTTTAAAAGGGAGGACCATTTGCGTTCATGAATTTTAGTAAAACAAATTCACAGCTCTTTTAACAAATAATTTAAATGATTGACATCACGTAAAGTCTTCAGGAAATTACTCCAGGTTTGCTTTAAAAAAAACCAAAAACAACTGCAAAAGCAATACGTAGACTCTGCCAACCAATATGCATCTTCAGTAGCAGTAGTCATTAATTCTTACGGCAATAAATTACACCAGACAGAAGCTCATTGAACGGAGATCACTATTGAAGAAAAAAAAACAGAACAACTATGCTGCTGTGTGTCTGTGTTTATACTTATATGCCCAACCCTCTACGCAAATTTTATAATAAATAAAAAAAATCCAGACCACACTTAGTCTACATAAAACCATTTATTAGACAAGAACTCACCGAGCGTGACCCCCCCCTTGATTTATAGTCTTTTATTGTTATCTCCGCCCTGTCCCGTGGCTCCGGTCGCTCGGTACACCTTTAAAACATTTCCAGCATTGGCGGTAAAGTAAACACTTGGTTCCACCCAACACCTGCTCACATTTAACTCAGCCGCTTCCGTCACCGAGACTTGTACAAGGAAAAATGTTTGAAAAACAAGCTTTGCTGGGAAAATAAATACTCCAAAAATAACTACCGCATCGATTTCGCGGCAAGAACTTTCTAAAATAGATTTAAATACATATATTTATGCTAACAATAGGGCTCTACCGGATTCAAAATTTTGAAATCCGGCCTAAAAGGCCAGTTTTATGAAGTGAAACGACCGGAGCCGGATTTGTAAAAATGGTCAGATTCTGGATGAGCCGAAGGCATCATATATCTATTGGGGCTCCACCGGCCAGTCGGATTTATGAAGTGAAATCCTACCGCAGCCGGATTTGTAAAAATCGCCGGATTCCGGATTGGCCGGAGCCTAAATCCGGTACACCCCTAGTTAACAATAAATGTGTGCAAGTATAATGGATGAGTTTTGAGTGTGAAGAACTAACCGGTTAAACTGCCAGGCCCGGCGGTCTCCTGCAGACTTGACTCCGGGCGTTCCACTGTAATTGATTATCGTATTATCGTCTGCTGGTTTTCATTCACCTTTGCTCCATCGCTGTCCTCTTTTTTTCCTCGCCCTCGGCTAGTTCGAGATGTGTTCGACCAAAATATTGTCTGTTGGTCCATTCGAGCGTCGGGTGTTTTGCTCACTGATCAGTCTCGCCGTACTCTCTCTTTATAGCACAGGGTTTGCTAAAACGAGCGGCTCGCTGCGTCGAACTAAACTAATGATTTTGATTTATAGCTATACACTTCGGTTCCATGTAGCTATACATTTCGGTTCTGTTTAGCTAAACACTTCGGTTCCATGTAGCTATACATTTCGGTTCTGTTTAGCTATACCCTTCGGTTCCACGTAGCTATACATTTCGGTTCTGTTTAGCTATATACTTCGGTTCCATGTAGCTGCACTTCGGTTATGTTTAGCTATACACTTCGGTTCTGTTTAGCTATACATTTTGGTTCTGTTCAGACAAACAACACTTCGTTTCGGGATAGCTATATGGTGGGGCGCGGTGGTCGAGTGGCACCGATCGTCGCGGGTTCGAATCCATGTGAAGGCAAGGATTTTTTCCCGGGGCCTAGGGCGTCCCAGCTCCGAATGGGTACCTAACACTAGTTAGGCTGGGTAATGCGTGGAGCCCTCATAGCCGTGGCCTGTGAACGCTGCATCACTTGCCAACAGATCATCCGTCATGGTCTGTGGACGCAATTATCTTCTGCATAGAAGGAGCGTCTGTATAGATAAGATAAGATAGCTATAATATAGATTTTGGTTCTGCTTAGCGTATACTATTCGATTAGCTATAAACTTCGTTTCGGGTTAGCTATGTCCTTGGGTTCTTTTTAGCAATATTCTTCATTTCTTATATTTACCCTTACACAATGCTTGTTTTTCAGTTATTTCAGTAGCAATTGTTCTAGCCATATTCTCAAGCTCAAGTGCTAATTATTTAAGCTTTTAGCTTTCTGTTCTCATTTGTTTAGCTCGATACATTGCTTGTTTTAGCTTTTACCCTCAGTTCTGATTGTTTTAGATGCATACTTCTGTTCTGTTTTAGCAACATTTATCCATTTTATTGAATAAATCCTTTCCTTATATATGTTCTGTGCGGTCATCGATAGCGATTGGTCCCTCAAATACATATGACTCCTACAGCCAATCATGTTGAACACGTTCAAAACGAGTTATTTTTTGGTGCAGTATTTCTTCCGACTTTATTTTGATTTATGCGCTTTGGGATTTATAGTCAAAAGCTCTGTTTTTACGAGTTATTTATTTTAACTATAATGAATAGTATTTTTGACGTGATGCACATGTATGCCGGTCGAGACGGCTGTTGGAGTGGAGTTACAACATGCGACCGAAAGGTGGCGGAACGTCCTTGGATGGTCTTTGTTGCTCGTTAACTAATAAAAGAAATAGAAAAATAGAAATAAACTATTTTATTCAGCTAGAGTTTATGGTCAACGGAATCACCGTGTATTCAATTGTTTTTTAAAAAAAGTTAAGCTTTGTATTGCACTTATTAAAATTAAAGCAATAAAATGTTTGTAAAATGTATAAAGGAAAAAAGCCCGTGACTGTAGAACTAGAATTACTAGATGTTTTAAGGCGGCCAGCCATGCGTTTATCTATCTATCTATATCCTTATCGCCAGCCTCCTTCCACAAGTTTGGCAAACTCATTGTGGTGACAGCTGAAGGTCTTCTGGGAGTTTTAACTTTTTAAAAAATGTTTAACGATAGCCCTATAATTAGACATCCACCCACCTAGCTTCACTATCAGCTGCGTGAAGAAACAACTAGAGTGCATTTAACCTCAAAGGTTTTTATTAGCATGAACAAAGGGGATGAATGGGTATGGTTTGAGAAGGCGATGGATGCGATGCCGATCGATTATGAAACTTTTCATCCGAATTCAAGGACTGTTTGATTTTTAAAAAAATATTACTTTTTTATGCGTTGAAGGAAGGACAAATTATCAGATTTAACAATAGCATTAAAATCTTGTGACAATTGGAACTAATCAGTTTCTCGTACCATTTTATCATTTAGTTTTCTTTAAATACTTTAATGATGAAATGGTTTTAAAATGAGCATAACTATAGAAGAAAAAAAATCAAAACTCTGTTTTGTCACTGTACAAAACTGAGGGCTCGGGTTCACGTGTACATGCAGCGCTCAGTGATTTATTCACGTGCTTTATTTATAACCCCTCCCCCCCCCTTGTATTACTGACACCCGACATTCATGTATGTGGGGTCCTATACAGAGACCACGTATACCCCACGTGCATCTCGCATACAGAACTTGAATGTACCAACACGTGTCCTCTCAACCCGAGCTATCCACAAACCGAGGACGTGCACGGGGCGTGAGTGGAAACATGCAAACACCTGGTCATTGAGACTTCCATTTAAAGTGTGATAAATGGGGACGCCGCCACATCCCCCCCCCCAACAACCCAACACTCCACTGCGTGTGTTCTATTGATAGATGCGCCGCTTTGCGCCATATCTGTAGTTTATCAAATAGTTGACCCCTCTGTTCGGGGCTAAATTTACTGCATTTTCTGACGATTTGAGACGGTGAGATCCTTAGACATGGCCCCGGGATAAAACATTACGACATACTTCCTCGCCCCATATCCCGCCCGCGTAAGCGAAGATGTGATGCTACAATAGGTTACTTCACCCCCTGTTCCCAAAGTAGTAGTTTTCGCATTACACAGATTTTATGGCGTCATCCCTCTGAGATTAGCACGACCATGTTTGGTTTCAAGAGAAAGAGAACATCATTGGATTAAGCTATCTAAAATAACACCCGAGTACTAAAACCAGCGTCAATGACTACGTCTTGAAGGTCAGATCCGCTCCCCCAACCTGGTCCCAGCAGGTGACCAATATGGATAGAATCGGAAATTGATTGTAAATATGGAAGTGGGAATTTGATTAATCTTAATACGAACACCTATCATTGAAATACTATCTTCAACTGTAAATAATAATGAATTTTAAAAAAACACATTTAAGATGCTTGCATTGTTTATATTTGCTTAGTGGTTGACCCTTCAGGCTGCTTAATTAATCTTGTTGCAAGATCTTTTGCTAAGTGTATAAGAATGTGATGGTAAGTTTTGTTATTGAACGCTGCTTAAGAGAGACAAAGAAGCCAGGGAACGATTGTACCCCCCTGCAAAACCTTCGCCACGTCACTGAAGAAACCGACCCCTTGTTTTCATGGTTTGAGGACCCGTGGGTTTGATTGTACATCTGCCAGATTTTTAGGAGAAAATTATCATAGTAGCGTGTTTGGTTTAAAATACAGTGTGTAAATATTAGGTATTTTCCATTTTAAAAAGAATGCTCGCCGTAGTGTTATGTCATTATTCCAGCCCGAATCCTTTACTAATTCTAGCATCGATTACACCTTAAAGCTCTCTAGTGAATCTTGTTTAAAATTAGCACGCACCGCACCCGCGCGCGCATTCAACCAGTTTAAAAAATAAAAAAAAAGAAAGAAAAAAAAAGGAAAAAAAAAGGAATCGGCCATTAAGAAGCTATAAAGCCGTATCAGTCTCGTTGATGTCTAAAACACAGTTCTTTTAAACGATGTCAGCGTCCTCGACCCCGTGCGTCTGTTGATAGAGGAGGAGCAGAGGTTCTCAGTGGAAGCACGCTGGCATCTGGCATTCAGTGAAAAATATATTTGTTTCTTGCAAATTATTCACGCAATCAGTTTGACAGCTTGTAGTAAGCACAAAAACCCATGTCAATGTAATGGATGGACAAGTTCGAAAAGTGAAACACACATGGATGTGTCGTAATAATGTATCACAAAGGTGACATTTTTAGAAATGTTTTCCACTGCCGACCGATGTTCCCTCTAAGGTTCGTTGGTCCGTGTGCAAAGTAGAAAAACTCGTGTGCAAAGTTGCATGCATCTACTTTTTGAGCAATATTGTAAAAAAAATGCTGCGTGGTAATTCTAAACTGCTGCTCGGCTTCGGTCAGAAATATTTGCGCAGCCGCGCAGCATAAAGGGAACGCTGTTGCCGACTATTGAGTTGTAAAGTCTTATTTACAGTTGGCTGTAAAAATTACTCAATTTACCTTTTGAGAAGTTCATAAAATTTAACGTCATTATTTATTTACTAGCTGCCCGGCGGCGTAGCATACGCCGCTAATGATTTAGTGACGGGTGAAGACTTCCTGAAAGTTACAGTTGTCAAAATGGGGTGGGTTTAGGCAAACGACTGTGAGTGAATGAAAAGAAGGAACTCTGGAGAGACCCGCGGCGTAGCTTACGCCGTAGACTTGCTCATCATAGAAAGTGCAAAGAATGGTTTGGTGGGGGGGGGGCGGGGGTTGAGAGTACAGACACAAAAAAGCAGCACTAAGTAAATTAAAAATAGCGAATAAACGTAAAGACATGCACACTGAGGTTGTTGTTACCCGCCTCCCATTTATTAACCGACGTTCACTCGCGTTGTTTTGATTTCTTCGTGCTTTAGTTTGTGTCCTTTCTTTCTCCACTCTCTTTGCACTCTCCACGGGCAAGTCTGCGGCGTATGCTACGCCGCGGGGCGTCTAGTTTCATAATAATTATAAATCCTCAAATCCTATTTTTACATCGTTCCTTTTTCAAAAATTAAAATGTAAGCATAAAACAATGACGTGATATATTTTTATACAAAATCGATCGCAGCGCCACCTAACTTACATCCATACAGACAACGGGAATCAATATGCATAATTAACATAAGTAACTTATCCGTGTTTGATAAATATGAAATATTAAACTTGCTGAAATGTACACAACGTATTTCATGATAATTATAACTCCTCAAATCCTATTTTTACATCATTCCCTTTTCAAAAATTAAAATATAACCATAAAACAATTACGTCATATAATATTTTTATACAAAATCGATCGCAGCGCCACCTAACAGCATTATTCCATACATACAGACAACGGGAATTATGTATATTGATTTTTTTTTCAATGAATGTCAAAAAGTCATGTCACTATCGCGAGTGTGAGAACCCCTGTGACGCCAAGAACACAGCTTCTTTTTATAGGCAATCTTACCAATCTTACCTTAAATTCCTTTTATCTATTTTAAATCAAATTCAATCTTGAAATTGTTGATTACCAAATTTACCAATAATCATTCTTAAGGATATTCCGTTTCTCGGTTTATGATATTGTGATAGCGCTGGGCTGGAAATCGTGCTCCGGGCTCGATACTCTATATTGAATTCATAGCTTTAATTCTAGTGATAAAAACAAGGAATTGTGGATCCAATTGTCCCATTCATGGTAATGGTATAAATAAATGAAAGTAAGTTTATCAAGTATGGCATTTGAAATAAAAGCGATAAGATATCCAAGGAAGCCTAGTTAATTAATTATTTATTATTTCTTTGTGTTGTTCCGCTTTTGTTTCGTGCCTTCATTTGGTCTGTTCGCACGGTCATTTTAACGGATGAACTGGGTACTCGCGAATCAGATTGGCCAGTTATGAGAAAACTTTCTCAGAACGGTAGTGGCAACAGTGGATTATAGAGCCTAAAAAAACCCAGTCGACTTACACATAACTTGATTGATATTTTTAAATCCCTTATATTAACTTCACCTGCGTCTCATCGGTCGTTCGTTCGTTCCTTCGTCAGAAAAACAAAAGTCGAAAATGACCCACTTCCAGTAAAGCCATCGAGCTGAAATTTGGCACACGGGCCCGTCTCACCTAACAATGTATCGTATCAAAATTTCAGATCGATCGAACGTACCGTAATTAAATTAATGCATTTTTAGTTTATCTATATAAATCGCTATTTTTAGAATTTTTAGTCGTTGTCTGCTAGGTCGTGTTGACCTAGCACCTATATTTAGCGGCATGGGAGATGTAAATGTTTGGAACCGTCTCTCTCTGTCGTTCGTCGTGCCCGAAGCGGTGGCAAGACCTTTCCCCTCTCCCAACCCCCCCCGGGTTAAAAGCAAACATAAGGGATTTATAGTCAAAAACTTTGTTTTTACGGGGTTGTTTTGTTTAAAATCCCTTATATTAACTTCGAAATCTTGTCTGTCGTCATCTCTTCGTACGTCGGGCGGAAAAAGAAAAGTAAAAAATGACCCACTTTCCGTGATCCGATCGAGCTGAAATTTGGCACATGGACCAGTCTCACCTAAAAATGCATCGTATCATAATTTCAGATCGATCGAACGTACCGTAATTAAATTAATGCATTTTTAGTTTATCCTTATGTAATTCAAATTCGCGGTTTTTTATTGTTTTTTCTTCCAGGTGAGAATTTGAGTTGACGCGTTGACGTCGATCGTCGTGCCGACACCCTCTCACGTCCCATCCCCCGTTATTAAAGACAGGGGACATCACTCGGTGTCAGTCTGTAAATGTTTGTAATGTTGGAACATAATCAATACTTTTAGTTCTGTCTCATGTATAGGGGATTTATAGTCAAAAACTTTGTTTTTACGTGTCTTTTTATTTTAGAATATCTTGCAGGCTTCCGCTGGTCGCACAAAACGCATACATAGCGGGCCGCACGTAGGCCGCGTCAGTGTTACTTTTAAGCTGTGCGGCTACTCGGCCGCGCAGACATCTGACCAATGCCGCGCATCAGTTCAGATTATCACGCAGAACATTTTGTAAAATATCGCACACAAAATGAATGCTGCGCAACTTTGCACACGATAATGTTAACTTTGCACACGGACCAACGAACATTAGAGGGAACATTGGCCCGCGTGACGCAGTTTGCCCATCCATGAGATAGACGAATGATGTAAAAAAAATCGAGAGAGAATGAAATAGCAACAGGTTAAAAGAGTTTCAAAATATAATGTTGAATCGGAAGCTGCACCAAACCCCTCGCGTTATTTTATTTCCTTTGAATCATGAATTCATTGGAAAATTAATTGTTAATCTCATTCAACTGACAGAGTAGACTCAATAAAGTGTTTTGGGTATATTAAGAAAAAATAACAACAAAAAACAAGTCCTTGTTTTAAGACATCCTTGTCTTTTCTGCACTGCACATCGTATACACACGCTGATACGAGACAAATAATGATAAGCATGCTTAAAATACTTTTTATTTATGCTGTTATTTTCATAGATTAGCTTCTTGGAATTTCTTGCGGCCTTACTTACCTCCCCTCCCTTCCACACTCTTGAAGTTTAGCAGCAGACCTCACACTTTCTAAGGACCTGATAAAATAAAACCAATTATGGTGAGCATAAACCCCAGCCTAAATAGATATTTTGTTAGCAATGGGGCTTTATTATGACACAGCATTTTCAAACATTTGAATTTTTTTGGTTTTTTGTTTGTTTACGGTTTCAGTTTGCGACCACAGAGAAATCCTTCCGCTAACCCGTCGTGCCTTATGAATTAGTAGATATTTATTCAAATAATGAAATTGTCATTACAACAACAAATTAAAAAAAAATATTAAAAAAAACAAACGTTTTAAATTTTAAAAAAGGGTAAAGTACAAGCGATGTGAGAAATCCCATATAATAAAAGGCTAAGTTCTGTCCCGTCATCTATAGCGATTGGTCTCTCAAACACACATGACTCCTACAGCCAATCATATCAAGTTTACGCGGACGTTCAAAACGAGTTATTTTTGGTGCAGTATTTCTTCCAAGACTTTATTTTGAGTTATGCGCGTTGGGATTTATAGTCAAAAGCTCTGTTTTTACGAGTTATTTATTTTAACTATAATGAATAGTATTTTTGACGTGATGCACATGTAATGCCGGTCGAGACGGCTGTTGGAGGGGAGTTACAACATGCCACCGAACGGTGGCGGAACGTCCTTGGACGGGCTTGGTTGCTCGTATTATATAAGATATTAAAAATGTCCCCCTTTGTGTAAAGTATCTCGAACTAACGCCCGCTGTTAAAGCTTGCAAATAAATTTTAATGGGACTTTGGGCATTGTTCCCTCTTAGGTTCGTTGGTGCATGTGGAAAGTAAAAAAAATAAATAAATAATAATAACAACTCTTGTGCAAAGTTGCAAAATTTGCTTAGTGGTAATGCGCGGCTTCGGTAAGATATCTGCGCGCAGCTTGAAGGAACATTGATCCCGGACAGTTCCTGTTTGCCTCCGTGACCGTGACTTAAAGGTCCTGCTTGCACTTCCAATCTCAAAATCGACCTTTTCATCTACCGCTTTCTTTCTGCCAATGGTTTGTTTTTCCCCTCTGAGTTCGTAATTAAAAAATGTGGTTGTTGGACATGAATCCATTGTAAATATCTTGTCAATCGGAATCCATTGTTCAAGTGGGCCCCCCCTCCCCTTCCCTTCTCCCAAACACCTGGGCAGGGCTATCCACGCATTTATAAACACGTTTAATCCGTGGAATAGATTAAGCACATGTTAATCTACCGTTTAGTACAACGAGCTTCAAACAATAAAGATTCCTGTGGGGCTTAATCTGTTGACATAGGCGTTAGAAAATAAGTGCTGATCTCGGGGTAAATGTGCAATGCCGATCACGTGATCTAAAACACACATCATCGAGCGATCAGGTTTTTTTTCTCCGGGTTGAAAAGATTTAGATTTTAGATGGTTTATACTTAACATTTTTTTAGTCAAGAGTTTTCATGGCGAATTTTCTTTGTTGCAACGGTTAAATAAACCCTAAAAAATGTAGACTTAAAATTTCAAGAACAAGAAAATAATAAAAATTTCAGGTCTACATCAGGAACTACTTGCAAGTGTTATATTTTTCATAATGACTTCTTCGTTTTCATATTATGCTAACGTGTAACGGCTTGGGCAGATTTACTTTACAAAGTAATTCGTCTTGAAAGTTTTGACAAGACGAGCTTCAATTATTAAATACTCCCCGTTGACATAGGCGTTGGAAAGCAAGTCTTGTGTATAGTTAGAGCAATTTTTCGATCGGATTCAAACATACAGATTTAAATATTAAGCATACCATTATTCTTTTTAGAAAATTTATAATAATTTAAATACAAACCACATTTTTGCCCCAGTTGTGATCCAACTTTTCTATGAAACGGTTAAGTGGCATTCAAACTTGCATTCCGTATTGATTTTGTCCGTTCTATCTCCAAATGGTCTATTTGATATGCTGTGTACTTTAATCTTAAATGCAAACTCGACCATGTCCTTCCACCCACCAACGATTTTATGGAAAGTTTCGCTCACACTCATGATTGTCAATCACCAAATGATTTACTGGAAATTACGGCCATTACGGAATGTCGGGAGATGTGAACCCCAGGCCTGTCTGGCATTGCCCGCCGTCCGCGGTGGCTGTTAGCTGCCCCCCTTATCCCCCCTCCCCCCAGCCTTGGGTGTATTGTTATTCCATTGATATAAATCAGAAGTAAACTGTGGGGAAAACCCTCCTCCTTGACGACGCGAACGCCAGGAATCCCTATGCTCTTATACCAAGACCCTCTTTAGCGGCATTATTAGGCGTGACAAGTGTGTCTTACATACCGAGCGGGTGGTTCTGGGGTGGTGGGGGGGGGCGAACGAGAGCCGATTGAAGAAATAGCCCCTGCGCTCGACCAGAAAGAGACGGGCATTGTGTTTGATGTTGTTATCAGGCGGAGCTCCGAGCTTATTAACGCTCGTTTTGTCAACCCGGTAGGTAACTGTCTCGTGCGACAATTATTTGGGGAAGTGGTGGGAGGAGGGGGGGGGCGAGACAGGCCGGTGGGTCGGGCGTGTGGGGTGGGGGGCACGTTGATTCAGAAGGTGTTAACAATAGAGTTTGTCCATTTCGACTTTTGTTATTTGCTGTAATTCTCTTAAAATTCACGACTTAGATTGTCTAACGTGGGTTCGTGTTAGAGGATTCAACGTCTTCTAAGTCATGCAATTATAATCCGTAAAATTAAATGCTATAAAATAATTTTTTATTTCAATGGAGATAAAATGACATTTAAATGGAGATGAGCGAAAACATTTGTAAACATTTTTTAACAAACTCAACGAAAACAATAATTTTTAAAATTTATATTAATGAGTTACTAATTATATATATTATCTATTATTACTAACTCATGAAAATAAATTTTAAAAATTATTTTTTTCGTTGAGTTTGTTAAAAAATGTTTAAATCTATTATCTATTAACTTTAATTTTTAGACAACGCATATGTATTAAAATGTTAAATAAACTTTTATTAAATAAAGTATCAGTTAGAAACTGTGCGAAAGTACATTGAACGCATTGGGTTACATACTCAACTCTCCATTCACAGAACTGTAGCGAATTCGAACGTAGGATAAGTTGCCAACATCCGGATTCTGGCTTGAGGTTCTTCTCTACGCATTTTCTATTCGCAACTTCCACTTCCTATACAATTTAATTACAATGTCATAATTTTGTATATTATTGTATTAATTTAACCAAAGCTATATTACTCGTTGTTCCGGCACAAGCCCGAACAATCAAGTATTCATTATTTCTAATTTTAAAAAAACGTAAAGTTGTTTGTCCATTATAGTGCCTGAAAGGGTTGTACAGAATCTCATACGGTCTACACCAGTTATAAAAATGTGGAGCCATTGTTTTTGACAACGCTCCCCTCCACATTTTCTCTTCGCGTGGGTGGATGGGAGTTGGGTCATGCTGTTATGATTTATATAACAAAAGTTACCATTCCTGGATCTAGTGAATCGTCTTTCGATCTATGTCAGACATTTTTAGTTTCATTCATTCTTTTTTTTCCCAGCAGTAGCATGGGTTTTATAAAGGAATTTGTATTTTTTTTTCAAAGAATGAATCGTCCACAGGATAAAACTGCATGGCTCTGTAATAAAAATCACTTTTGTTTTGAGTATTGGCTCTCATCGCTACCTGTTATGAGTGATCCAATTCACTTAGCTGGGCATAACACTTCCGGGCTGATTACAACTTCAATGGCGACCTGGCTGATTGCACTGTTAGGTTTTATTTATATCATTGTCGAAACGACCCTTTGTGGAGCGAGGTCGCTTTGAAGGGGTCGTATTTGGCTGCCATTCCAGATACGCCGCTGCTTAAAAAACCAATGAATTCTGCCATTCCAGATACGCCGCTGCTTAAAAAGCAAATGAATTTTTAAATTGTTTTTTTTTAAAACCACGCCAATCTTGATGATGATTTGAAAAGATGAAATAATAATACAGTGTCGTCGTCCGAGGGGGGGGGGCGCTTCCTTAAACATGTTACAAAATGTGGGTGAGACTGCAATCAGGCTTATAGATTAGTAGATGGATAACATGTAAACAGGGTATGAGGTCAACATTGCTCTCTTTGGCTCTCACCGCAGCTAAGTTATTATTTTTATTTCTTTATATTGTTTCATTTGTGTACTATTTGCTCGTTGAAGAAGGTTCTTTGCCGAAACGTTCGCTGGTTTTTTTAACGTCCTGTCAGCCTCACTCATACCCTGTTTACATATTATCCATCTATTAACCATGCTACACCATACTCATTATACTCATTACTGAGAATCCCAACACTCCTGAATTGAAATGACCAGGATATCCGTCTGTTGAACCAATTAAGAAACCTGTTCTGACATTTTACTATAATAAATGTCTGAATGTTTATGGAGGATAAGACGATCGTATAAAATTTATATCGCAACATGTGTACATTTTTTAATGTTATTGTTAGCAAGATATAAGGCACCATCGTCCCATTCATTCAATGCCATTCTTAAAAAGTAATTGGAGGTATTTTGTGAAATTGATTCGTGGCTCGACCGGGCTAAAGTTCTATCTCCTCAATGTTTCAGCCCGCATAGGACGCTCTCTGCTGACCCAGTCCGACCTGGACAGCATGCTGAGGAACACGCCGTCTCTCTCCCGGGGCAACAACAAATTATTCAGGAAGCTGCACGACAGAGGTAAGTCTTTAACATCAGCTTGAAATCAAAGACTTTTCCTTTTCTTCACCAGGTACCACAGACATCTATAATTTAAAGCCACACACCCGTTAGCAGAACGTCTCCTGTAAACGATAAACGCGCTTCCGGATATAAAGCGAAAAACACATACACTTGCGCCAAACTGAAGTGACGGATGATTTTTTAGTCGTGTCATTAGCTGAATGACATAGGGAGAAAAAAAAAGAATAGAGATTTTCAATTGTCAACTCAGTTGGACCAATGACCAATGTTCCCTCTAAGGTTACTGCTCAATTACCCGTGTTAATTGTTTTTTTTAAAAGAAACAGAATAATTAAACATCTTTTTTAATGAACTTCTTCTACACAAATCTCGATTTGGCTCAGATTCTTGGGAGTGGTCATAAAGTAACAGAGGCATACACGCATAAGTAGTTAATATAAAATAATTCAACAAAAGTGGGTGGGGGCATATTATTCGTTTGAGGACCGCTGCTTTGTATTATAACAAAGATTTTGATGTTTCTCTCTATTGGAGCCCTATCTCTTAGCGCCCCTCCCCCCAATCTGATAATTCATATCACTAATAATGGAAGCTCTTTATTTGGGACGGCTTCCGGCTTTCATGTTTACATCCCCTGATAATTTTAAAACAATAACAATCGGAAACGGATGCACCTTATTTCATTCACATCTGACAAGTCTGTGCGCAAAATTGGAACGGACATGATTGTGAGATTATAAATAGCATGATTTTTTTCTAAAGGATGAGCAATAGCATTTTTGTTTGTTATAGGAAAAACAAATATATATTTATAACAAAAAACCAAACTCGTTCTAACAAAAATAGATTAAGATTTCACGCAACAGTCACTTTGATTTTAAATTTGACTTGAAGCGCGCAACTTGATATGCGAATAGCATTTTAGCAGCATAAGTATTTCTTGTGTTTATTTACAAGAAAACACTTTCTGTTTTGTTTAAGTTAATAACTATAAATTAAAAGACGTATATTGAGTGGTCTGTTCCATCAAGAAGTCAACACTCTGTCATTGTTGTACTCAGAAGTTGTCTAAGTCTGTCTCGTCAGTGAGTTACGGCCTACCGCCCATATATTTTGTGTCCTTATCTAATCAACGTGTTCGTCCTACTGTTACTGTTTTATTTGTCTTAATTTCTGGTTCTCTCAAATCAAGCTGTGTTCCTTGCCTTAAAACCCATGTAACGTATAAGCATTGAAAAAGAATACCCATATGGTTGAAGAGGGATGCGGAATGTTGTGTTTTAAACTGCTTCAATCTCTGTTCTCTGGTCTCATTCAATCATCACCGGGATCAGTGCAATTTTCGAAACCATTACAAGAATAAAGCCTTAGAGTTTAGAGTTTAGATGCGTGTTAACTATATTGATGTGCATAAAGAGAACAAGAATAAAGCCTTAGAGTTTAGTTAGACGCGTGTTAAAGTCCAGTGCGTCTCAAACTTATTAGTTTGCCGGACCGGCAGAAATTTTTTCCAGTGCTCCAGGGACCGTTGCACTGTTTTACCTGTATCAACGTTGTAGCAAAATGTAATTTAATTTATTTGTTTCACTTTTTGTGCTTATGGTCGAAAAATTGAGATATTCTATGGTTTTAGTATTATTGGGTTGCAAATGGAGGATTATAATAATGATTTTCTGTCCTTACTTGATAACTTCTGCGGACTGGCGGCGGATGGCTCACGGTCCGCGGACCACCACTGGTCCGCGGACCACCACTTTGAGAAGCACCGTGTCAAACCATATTGATGTGCCTGAAGAGCGGAAGTAACGTGTTGCCACCGGTCTCCAACTTCAATACCCAATGGGCTGATGAATTATTACCTTGAAATAAATGATCTTATTGTTGACATAATGTAGTTGAACTCTTCATCTTTAAAAACCGGATACTTTATCTGTTTCTATCAAACAAAATTTCTTTACTCTGGCAACTCGTTCCACCTGGCCCAGTGCGCCTACTTGATTGACCCCCTCCCCCCTCGTAAATGACATAATAGTCTGAAAAATTATCAGATCATTGAAACGTGGCGTATAAATGCCCGTGTACAGACCATCACGGTTATGAATGAAGCTGGTGTTATGCTCGTCAGGCGAATAGTTAAGTGCTACACATTGTCACTGTAGTTACTACATAAGTTTGCCTATATCCAAAAGGTTACTCTTAACAATCACATATTATCTAGCTCAGAACATTGGGATATATTTACCTGCCGTTTTATTATGAGGGAAACAGATGTAACCAAAAAAAAAGTTTAATTACAGTTTTATTTTAAACAATTTACCCTGCGTATATGTATTATATGGTT
>CALYLW010000917.1:247889-301696 GCA_944989445.1 Ampullaceana balthica
TTGTCTTGTGTTCACTTGTCCGGTCACCGTATTATATTACACAATTATTCTTTTTTTTTAAGATGCATCGTTATTTGTTTAAAAATAAGTTTTTTGTTGTTGTAATTTCAACTACATTCTTTATATGAACAACATTTGAACAACATTTGAACACTATTTTTATATTTTATACAATCTCGGCTTGCATTGTACATGTAATTGTATTCGAAATTTTGGAACTGAAAAGGAAGTTCCGTGGCCTATGGTTTTGGAACAAACATTACACAAGTGGATAGTTAGAAATGGAAATCACAATAACGCTATGGTGTAACCTCACACTTCTCTTAAAAAAATAAACCGCCAGCTGTCTGAGTGATCAAACCGTAGAAACGACTGGTGTATTGTGATGGATGTCCCAGGTCGGCTTGTCATTGTGCCTTGCATGCATGGGGGGGCACCACAGGGTGGGCCAGGTGGGCCATGGCCCCCCTAATTTTTAGAGCTAATGGGCCACAATGTATTTGGCCCACCCAAAGAATCAACTGAAACCAACAATATGGCAACTGTTTAATGTACAACTCTTCTTTTTTATAAGTTTGTTAATTTTTTTAGTACTTAATAACATTGCGATTTTGAAAAAAAATCAGTTTTGCTTAAAATAATTTCACAATGTGGCCGTGTCCGCTACAGAAACCCGGTCTCCCTCCCAATCCCCTCTCCACCCCCTCCATTCTCTCAGACCATATCGCATCAGTCCCTCACCCGGCCGAGTGGAGGGTTGACCATTGGAATGCGGCGATAGCTGGTCGCGTTAGCGCCGAACGAAAGCTCAAGTTTAAGTACCAACAATTGCGGTCAGGGTCGGAGACGTCATGGGGCAGTACGTCCAGACGGGACAAGGGAACAGGGGAATGCCAACAGTATTTTATAGTGGCCAAGGAAAAACATGAATGGAACGAGTTTTTACCACTTGAGCCATAGAATGATCTCCAATGTCACCCACATTCCTCTGACTACCAATATAAGGGGAGGTCTGTGGGAGACAAGGGAGAGAGAGTCACACAGCGCCCGGAGAGCGAGTGATCCAGTGCCTGATGAGGTGTACCGAACTTAGTGGTAGAGTAGGGCATAGCTTAGGGACTGTTATAAAATTGTATACTGTGCTTCCTGATTTAGTTATTTACTAAAGTGCTTTAACTGTGTCAGCCTTAGGATAGAAATTACTCTAATAAACACTATTCACAACTATAGTCCGCACTACCTGTGTGTTATCTACTTATTAAAAAAAACTATCAAGTTTTTTGTGTGTGCTGCAATATAGCAAGATATAACCAACAATAACATTCAAACTATAGCCACCACTCGGCTACAACTAAAAACTAATATATAATACAAATCATTACATATGCTTTTTCATTACCATTCTGTACACATTTATTGAAATTTACTCACTACACTGTCGCCCATTTGGAAGTTAGACATTGGTCTGGAAAAATTAAAAAGGGAAGGGTACAGAGATAGGAATAGACCCAGGGTTCATGGCCTTATTTAAGGCAAGGGTATCAATGAAACAAATTTGTTTTACCAACTTGGCCCACCCAATATTTTGCTCATGGCGCCCCCCAGCTTGCATGTTGAGCATTATATTGGCTCGGAACAACAATGAGCCGCGCACAATGCCAGTTCTAATCCTGATGATGACTTGAAGAGATGGAATAACAATAGAGTATTCCCTCACTCCTTAACCATTTTTTACACCCGCCCGCACCATCTCTGAAAATCCCAACACCCCGTGAACTGAACCAGCCAGTAAATTGTTTTAATGCTTATGGGGGGAAAGATGCTCTAAAAAAATAATGTTGTTGTTGAGTCTTCTCGTCCATGAGGGGCAACCACCGATCATCGTCGGCGTCTGCGATTCCTCCAAGGGCATAGGCCACCTACGAGAGACCTCTATCCTGGGCCAGCTTCTCCAGGATCTTCCATTCATGGCCAATTCTCTTGATGTCTGCCTCCGATTGTCGACGCCAAGTGTTTCTTGGACGGGCCTCTTTTCCGCTTACCCTGTGGGTTCCATTTCAGGGCTTGCCTTGTTGTAATACAACAAAACAATAATAACGTCTCAAAATTGCTCATATTGCTGTGTTATTTTCTTACGTGACGACAGGTTAGTGCAGTTTAGGTCATGGCGATTTTCTGCTTTACATAAGTTACTGTGGCTGTTAATAATGGGTACATTACAAAAAAATCTGAAGGTATAGGTAGGCCTTCTCCAACATAACCACGACGGCTCAAGCTTTTGGATAACACAAATGATGAACTTGGTAAACCATAATTTTCAGTGGTGATTTTTTTTGGGGTCTCCTTTTCAACAGTGGAGTGCTTTCAAAATAGCTACATTATAAAATGCGAGGCGCACTCTTCTATTCTTGGCGTATACTAAATGATGGTCTTCCCCCGCCCCGCCTCTCTCTCTCTCTCTCTCTCTCTCTCTCTCTCTCTCTCTCTCTCTCTCTCTCTCTCTCTCTCTCTCTCTCTCTCTCTCTCTCTGTTCAACTCAATCGTTACCATTTCTCTCCTCCCCACCCCCGTTTCGCCTTTTGTTGCTATAAATCTGTCAGTGGAAGTCGTACCTCCCTTATCTATGTGTTTTGTTTAATGTGCGCACCCTGAAAACAAGAAGAAAAAATAGCACGACGCTTTATTTCGCGTGGACGATACACATAGCCAAGTTTTAGCTCCTTTCCAAATATATCGATCTCCCCGTGATCCTTTGGTGTACACCAAGTCGTTATCAGTTGTTCTCGCAGACACCGAACCTACTGGCATAGACAACGGTGGGTCATAAAGGGAGGAAACAATGAAGGGACTCTTTACAGTAGGGCTGTATATTCTCTCACACTCTTTCCCCTGGCTCCTGAATCGCTCTCTTTCTCTCTCTCTCTCTCTCTCTCTCTCTCTCTCTCTCTCTCTCTCTCTCTCTCTCTCTCTCTCTCTCTCTCTCTCTCTCTCTCTCTCTCTCTCTTACAATCTGTTTCTCTCTCCCACCACCACCACTAAAAAAAAATAAAAAAAATTACCATCTTTATCACTTTAGCCTTACATCCAGACTGGCATATAGGAAATTAAAAGAAACATCTTCATTGAGTACCTTGAGGGGCTGGGGTGGAAGGGGGGGACTTGACAAATTACAAATCTTTTTCACAGACGAGAGGCACAGTTCCGGAATATTATTATTAATTTTTTTATCGCAGGAAGACAAAACGAAAATCGTTTACAACTGTTTTGTGCCAGGACTCCTGTGTGGTCGGTCGTACGCTGGCCTCCTCGCGGTCTTCAAGTCGATCTGATGATTTATCTTGCATCACAGAGGCGAGAACCCGGCCAGTCTGGCTGTCACGGAGGCCCCGGTGCAAGGAATTGAGGGAATACACATTCCAGACGAAGTTATTAATGGTTGAATGTACCGTCTCCCCCATTTCCTCACACACATCTTACCCCGGTTATTGGGTGGCGAGAAAATGAACGAAAGTGATACAGGCAGCTAGTAACAAGACGCATCGGCAAAGTCTAATGTTTGTAACACATTCGGCAAGATCTAAAGGTTTTCTTTTTAAAGTAATAGAGGTATGAGAAGCAAAGCATAGTTGTAATCATGCAAGAGGAAGTACGGGATTAGCAGTGGCCAAGTTAGAGGACGGCGAAAAGCTTACGGCAAGCGTTGCAATATGACTTCCAAACGTCGCCGAAGTCGTGCAAGAAATGTCAGGAAGTTTCACAAAACGACGTCTCGCCCTAATATGACCTAATGCCAGCAAGTTATGACGCCCGTTGCTTTCTGACTTAAAAGGCCAACCTTTATTTAAGTCAATGTATTCAAGCCTTTAGTGTGTACACAATACAACCGTTTGATTTGGGATTAAATATTGATCTAGTAGATGTGTATCTGTTTCTATCATAACTTTTCTAAGATCTTCTCTTTGTGTGATTCAAGTCTTAAACCTTTAAGCGCCATATTTATAGCCATGAAAAAATTGCCTAGCATTTGAAGTATGTTGTTATCTATCTATATATCTATCTATCTATCTATCTATCTATCTATCTATCTATCTATCTATCTATCTATCTATCTATCTATCTATCTATCTATCTGTCTGTCTGTCTGTCTGTCTGTCTGTCTGTCTGTCTGTCTGTCTGTCTGTCTGTCTGTCTGTCTGTCTGTCTGTCTGTCTGTCCGTCCGTCCGTCCGTCCGTCCGTCCGTCCGTCCGTCCGTCCGTCCGTCCTTCCGTCCGTCCGTCCGTCCGTCCGTCCGTCTGTCTGTCTGTCTGTCGGTTGGTTGGTCGGTGTGTCGGTCTGTCCGTCCGTCTATTCGTCTGTCAATCTATCTTTCTGTCCGGCGTCCGTCTGTGTTTCTGTACGTTATATAGCAAATCACAATAATATTTAAAACAAAAATGTTATTAAGATCTTTTACAGGACTTGAGTTGTATTTTTGTGTGACTATTACAACCTGATGCATTTCCGAGTACGCCGTCGCTTCCTCCCGCCCAAATTTCTAATAGCAAGGCGTGAGGAAAGATTTGGCCGGTACTGAGAATACAACATGAATATTCCTAAACACTGGCTGTAATAGAGTTGAAACACAGAGACTAAAACAAAACAGTTTGACAGTTGGGAGTCAAGAGCCAAACTACACACAACGCGAACTCCTTTGTGGAAATGTTCTCTGGGAACTATAATATGCTCGTTGCTCTCATAACTAGAGCAATGCTCGAAAGTTAAAGATGGTTGTTTTTTGTTTGTTTGTTTTTGTTTTGTTTTTTTGGGGTGGGGTGGGGGCGTTATTTTGAGTTTTTAAAATATCGTTAGTTTTTAAAAACACAATTAATTGTAAATTTGCAAAACTGCTATTATTATTATTATTGCGTCTAATTTGGTTTGCAGACAGACTTTTAAGGATGCTGTTGTCGGATATAAAAAAATAAAAAAATAAATTTAAAATTACTGAGCCTTGCAGGACGTGGGCACCGTGTGGCGCCTAAGCGGACATTTCCTTGTGGAGCTAGGTCCAAAGTGGTCATTGAAGTGAAGACCGTAGTGGTTATTGCCGAATGGGACGCGAGCTGTCATTTCCACGTGGGAACTAAACGGTCATTGCCATTTGGGACCTAAACGGTCATTGCCATTTGGGACCTAAACGGTCATTGCCATTTGGGACCTAAACGGTCATTGCCATTTGGGACCTAAACGGTCATTGCCATTTGGGACCTAAACGGTCATTGCTATTTGGGACCTAAACGGTCATTGCAATTTGGCAGAGGCGCAACAACGACTTGGCATCGGGGCCGTTGCCAAGGGCTAATCCTTCAATAATCAATTTATTCTGTATAATTTAGTATTTTCCCTATTTCTCAAGGGCGCCAAAAATAATTTAGCCAAGGGCGCGGAAAACCCAATTACGCTTCTGCCATTTGGGACCTAAGCGGTCATTGCCATTCGGGACATAAACGGTCATTGCCATGGGGGACCTAAGCGCTAATTTCCGTGTGCGACCTGAACGGTCACTTCCGTCTGCGACCTGAACGGTCATTTCCGTGTCGGACTGAGCGGTCATTGCCGTGTGGGTCCTGAGTGGTCATTCCCGTGTGGGACCTGAGCGGTAATTGCCGTGTGGGTCCTAAGCGGTCATTCCCGTGTGGGAACTGAGCGGTAATTGCCGTGTGGGACCTAAGCGGTAATTGCCGTGTGGGACCTGAGCGGTCATTCCCGTGTGGGACCTGAGCGGTCATTGCCGAGTGGGTCCTAAGCGGTAATTGCCGCGTGGGACCTGAGCGGTCATTCCCGTGTGGGACCTGAGCGGTAATTGCCGCATGGGACCTAAACGGTCATATCCGTGTCCCTGTGATTTCTAAAACAAAAATTGGCGCGAGAATGTCAAAAGGAGCAACATCACTTCACCCCTGTCCACTGTCGCGTGGGGGTCGCTTCAGTATTCTCCGCCGATTTCTTTGTCCATATTTTTAGAGCCCAACTGTTTCAAATGCATGGAGTATGCCCGGGCAAGGAAAGAGAATTCTTTAGAAACGGGCGGGTGAGTAAATAACCCTCGCCTCCTGGATGCTCACATTACCACGATAAATCCACACGTGCATTCTAGCCGCACTTGATGACAATCATAAAAAAAAATCTCCGCCCATTGTCCGGGCGCTTTCTCCTGGACACTGAAATCTGGCCTCTCCTGTGGTGGTGGTGTGTGGGGGGGGGGTTGGACTGTCCGATGTGGTGTGACAGCCGCGTCATTACCCGGTGAATGTGCAGACGGGTGGTGCCGAATTCAGCGGTGATTAGAGGTTAACGTCCAGGCTGTCCTTTGGTCGCGGCAAAGGGGTGCACTCACGGTGGGAGGGAAAGGGGGGATAGGAATTATCGAATTTATTGCAGGGTGACAGTTGTTGTAAGGCTTGCCTTACACCCGAAACCTGTCATTCTTGGGTCAAGAAAGAGAGAGTGACCATACCAGTAGTCAGGGAAATATTTAGTGTTTAGCTTTTAGCCTTCGCACTTAGTTTTCATTCAAAACA
The DNA here is from genome assembly GCA_944989445.1 of Ampullaceana balthica. Classification (NCBI taxonomy): domain Eukaryota; kingdom Metazoa; phylum Mollusca; class Gastropoda; family Lymnaeidae; genus Ampullaceana; species Ampullaceana balthica. Next base: position 254,451 of record CALYLW010000917.1, read on the forward strand.
CGATTCACAACGTCATGGCTAAATTAGTTTCGATGATTCGGGATCTGTCTCTTAATACAATTATAAATCTTTTTCACATATCTTTTTTTAACCACGTTTTTATTAACTCGCTTTCGTTCCTGTGGCATGGTTTGTTTGTCCACAATTTTTTTCAAATCTGCCAACGTAAAATTGAACCACTTCTGATGGTCCTAGAGATCTCAAAATTTTACCACAGATAGATCTTGGATGACAATACCGTTATTAAATTATTGAACTTTTTAGTTTGTCTATATTTACACGCTTTTATTTAAGTCACACTGTTTGCATGTTGTATCCATCCATCCTTCCTTCAAATCTTGAAACGTAAAATTAAACCACTTCTGATGGTCCTAGAGATCTCAAAATTTTACCACAGATAGATCTTGGATGACAATGCATTGTATTAAAATTTCAGATCGATCGAATGTACCGTTATTAAATTATTGAACTTTTTAGTTTATCTATAGTCTATATATAAGCATCTGTACCGTCGGCTTTTGTTGACATCCGTGAGTTCCCCCCGTGACAACATCACAATGTTTTTAAAACGTTGGGCGGGCGCTTGTGAGGTGTTTGGTAAAATAAATAGAGGTAAAAAAATATTGTTAAAAACCAAGTTTTTATTAGTGGAATAAAAAGAAGAAAATAAATAAAGGTTAAAAAAATGACTTTTAAAAACCACGTTTTTACAAGCGGACTAAACAGAAGAAAATAATTTAAAACTTGTAAGTTCAAGTACTTTGATTTAATATGACTAAAAACGTGGGGCGGGTGTTTGGTATAAAAATTAAAGATTTCTAATTTAGAAGGCAAAAGAGAGATCTATAAGTGAGAGTTTGAGTGAGCTGCATGTGTTAAACCTCATAAGCGCCCGCCCCACGTTTTTAGTCATATTAAATCAAAGTACTTCAACTTACAAGTTTTAAATTATTTTCTTCTTTTTAGTCCGCTTGTAAAAACGTGGTTTTTAAAAATCATTTTTTTACCTTTATTTATTTATTATATACTTGCTTTCGTGTCTGCCTGTCCGCAATTTTTCAAATTTGCCAACGTAAAATTAAGCTCAAAATTTTACCACAGATAGATCTTGGATGACAATACATTGTATCAAAATTTCAGATCGATCGAATGTACCATAATTAAATTAATGCATTTCTTAGTTTATCTTTATATAAGCCTCTGTACCCGCCTGCCTTAGTTTAATTGCACGTGGCGAGTTCACCCCGTGACCTCATCGCTTTGTTATTAAACGTTGGGCGGGCGCTGATGAGGTGTTTGGTAAAATAAATAGAGGTAAAAAAATATTTTTAAAAATCACCCTTTTTATTAGTGGACTAAAAAGAAGAAAATAAATAAAGGTAAAAAAATGATTTTTAAAAACCAAGTTTTTATAAGTGGACTAAAAAGAAGAAAATAATTTAAAACTTATAAGTTCAAGTACTTCGATTTAATATGACTAAAACGTGGGGCTAGTGTTTGGTATAAAAATTAAAGATTTATAATTTACAAGGCAAAAGAGAGATCTATAAGTGAGAGAATGAGTGAACCGCATATGTTAAACCTCATACTCGCCCGCCCCACGTTTTTATTCATATTAAATCGAAGTACTTGAACTTATAAGTTTTAAATTATTTTCTTCTTTTTTTACCTTTATTTATTGAACCTGGAAATTAAAACATAGAATTCTCAAGCGTAGCCCAAATAAAATATTCGATATCCGCGTTTGTAGTTTTTATTGCAATAAATGTGGGTTGTAAAGATGGTGGTTAAAATACTATATATCGCCCAGAAGTACCAGCTGATGTAACACTAATTATGTATTTTTAAATCCTTTATATTACCTCGTGGCGTTTGCTTGATTGCTTGCCGCAAAAACTTGGATCGATTTTTAACCCACTGCCCCGTATCCAATCGAGCTGAAATTTTGCAGGCAGACTCGTAACGACGATAAAAATGATCCATCAAAATTTCACATCGATCGAATGTACTGTAATTAAATTAATGAATTTTTAGATTATCTCTATGTATCTCTATGTAGCATGTACATTTTTGTGCTAGACCAGTGGTTCCCAAACTTTTTTGACCCACGGACCCCTTTTACAGTCAAAACTTCCCCACGGACCCCCAAGTGAAAAAACTACATAATTGCATTGTAAAAAAATTACAAATCCAAAAAAAGAACAATTTTGTTGAAGTATTTATTGAAATTATAACTTTTGTTTAAAATAAAATTGGAAAAAATAATAACTTGGATAAACGTTATGCGATTTTATGAGTGTATTTATGACCGACTCTATGTTTATGAGTAGCAACCGCAAATCCCCACGAGCACCAATTTCTTATAGGTTTCTGATTTTTATGTTGAGGTTCACAGTGGCACTGAATCTTTGTTCTACCCAATGGAAAGACGGTAAAACGTCAACAACTCCTGTACAAAAACTCGTAACGCAGGCTATATAATTGGGCTGTACATTGACCCAAAATGCAAGATGTAAAATTGGGATCTGATTTTGTAACCAGAAATTGTAGTATCCTAGTTCAAACATTGGTTTAAGTTCATCATTTCAATAAGCCGCTCCAGTATTAGTATGTATTCATCTGTGTTTGGGATCTGAGCTAGTCCACGCACAAAAGGGTTCAACACCCAATCGGGAATATCCAAGTGAAGAATGTCTTCAAATCTTTGGTTGAGGTCTGCGTGAAGAACTGTTAAGTTTTGACAGTAGGCCAGCAAATCTTTATCTCCATTTTGCAATTTCAAAAGATTTGGAAACTGAGAACATTCTCCTGTTCCTAAGTTTTGTTTGTTAAAGAAAAACGTTTGCAACAAACGCAGATAGTATGCTTTTGATTAAATTTAATTGCTTTACTTGTACTTGTAGTTTCAAATTAGTTTCTTTAAAGTTGGTAAATAAATCATTTATTAAGGATGTCATTTTTTTTAGTTAATTGTGTCGCAAATCATTGTCTTTGTTTTCCAGGAATTCACACACTGAATCAAAGAGAGCATAAATTGATTTAAATAAGTACTTGTTGATAACCAACGTACTTATGTGTGAATAAGTAAACGATTATAGGCTTCTTCATTTCCCAAACAATGTTAAATAAATAATCTCTCATTGAAGGCATTCTTTCTGATTTTATTAACTGCTCTAATGACATTATCAAGTGATCCATACAAATTCCACTAAGTTTTTTTGCGAATAAATGATGTCGATGATGGTACAATGTACTAATTTAAAAAAACCTAAAAAAACAAGTTTTTGACTATAAATTCTTTCATATAGGAGTCATAACTAAAAGAATGTTCATTATAATACGCAGCGCAAGATAATCCAAAAATACAAAATTGTAGTTATGTGTCGTAAAACATGTTTAATATGATGTGCACCGTTCAGGAATATGTTTATAAAAAGTATTGTCAATAAAATACGCACCTTATTGCGCGACAGGAAAGGTTGTTCAGTACAATACGTTCCCTTCAGCTTGTTTTAACTATGCCAGAAAGTCAAGGGTATTGCTTTAACTTGAAAAAATCTTTTAAATTCAGTTAATAACGTTTCTCCTTTCGTATCTGTTTCCAAACATTTAGCCATACTTCAAATATTCAACAACACTGTATTGTCGGCATTGTTTCTTCGTCTCACTCAGTGCTGGATTTACCTATTTGCAAAACAAGCTATAGCTTAGGGCCCCGCCTTCTTGGAGGCCCCCGGAACTTTTTTCCAGATTTGGCACTGACATAGAATATCTGGACTTCAAAAGGGCCCCTTTATCTCAAATAGCTTAGGGCCCAATCAAGTCTAAATCCAGCCCTGGGCTCAGTCATTCTCTTACATCTATGGTAACAAACCACTGTTAATAATAATTAACATTTTCAATGGAAAGCTACAGTAAAGCCCCATGGAAAAAATATTTGATAGTATACAATTTAGATAAATATAACTTCCTGGCACATCGAAAAATACCCTACTTTGCAACCCTCGTAGATTCAAATTCAAAACTTGTATTTTGCTGACCTACTTATTGGAATTCCGCATTTCTTAGGCATCAAGCTAGACTATTCAACAAACCAAGTACTTTGATTGGTTATAGTTGTAGAAATAACCTCAGTTCTACTACCTTTTCTAGGTAAAACAACATTGTACTCCATTCCATGACTGATAGCACCTAAGATAGTGTTTATTTAATCAGTTGAAAATATACTATCTTATTTATTATTTATTTTAATTTCCATAATAATAAAAATTGATCAGTTTTATTATTTTATAGTTTGCGCGGACCCCCGGACGCTGTTCAGGGACCCCCAAATCAATTTTAATTTTCCACGGACTCCCTGGATGGTACCAGGGACCCCCGGGGTCCGTACCGACCACTTTGGGAACCACTGTGCTAGACCAACGGTGGCCAAAACCGCGGCTCTTGAGCCGCATGCGGTTCTTCTGTGTTCACATTGCAGTTCGCGTACAATTTATGAAAGATGTGTTACTAGGATTACTAAAAGATTTCCAAGCCGGGCTTAATGACCCATAATGCTTCAATGCGGCTCTCAACAATAATTTTATTTTTAAAATGGCTCTGTTACTACAGGTCTGGCCACACCTGTGCTAGACTATCGTGCGGTGCGTATTATATTATACAACATTTTTAATATTTTCCTGTCGCCCGGTGCGGTGCATATTAAACATACTTTTTATAATGTATTCCCGATTTGTAAATGTTTATGCTAGTCTATCCCGTGGTGCGTATTATATTGAACTTTAAGGCCTGTTCACACGTAAAAATTTTGATCAAAATGTGATAAATAAACATGGAAACTTGCGTCACGCTCTATTTTATTTGGCGAACTCATAATTTGTTTTTAGCTATGTATAAAGATTTTGAAAGTTGTGACAATACCAAGTTTTGATCAAAATTTTTACGTGTGAACATGCCTTTAGTCATGTCTCAAATATAAAGGATTTATAGTAAAAATACTTTGGTTTTTACTGGGTTTTTTTTATTATGAAGATATGAGAGCGTCACTTGATTGTGTGTTTTATCAAGAAAATGTCTAAGTCCACACAGTTTCCCCGCTATTAGTTTTAATATTATTTTGTAAGTGGGATTTTTTGTTGTTGTTAGTTCGCCCAGTGGCGTCACTAGGGGGGTCGGAGGGGGGGGGCGGGCCGCCCCGGGTGACACCCATCAGGGGGTGACACCCGAGCCTAAAAATGTACTGTGTACGAAAACAAAAGATGACAAATTTTTAATCTAGAAAGAAATAATTAAGAAATACAATGAAAAACGTTAAATGCCAAAATTCTTATTTAAAAAAATATCAGTAACTTGCAATAATAAAACAGTCCCAACACACGAACAACATTAAAACAAATTAGGAAAAAAAAAGAAAAGAAATAGTCGCAGCTGAGAGATCTTTTAAAAAGGCTGGAATGAAAGAGGCAGTGTCTTCTGTTTTAAAAGAAAGAAAGCCATTTGGGCTGTTACACACCGACAGCATGAACGAATCCCACCTCACGACTCCCTCCACCACAGTGGGGTGGGGGGAAATACGATATTTATCACCCCCCCCCCAAGAAACAAATCAAATGATGGGTTTTCTTTGTTGATGTTTTTCTTGAGGAAAATTTTGATTTCAATGTCTTTGAGTTCATATTTTTAATATATATATTTATTAAAGGCGTGAAAGCATAGATATGCATGTTTATATACAGGTAGTCCTCCGGTTACGACGGTCCCATCCCGACTTACGCTGTTTAGTGCTTACGAACGCGCCCCCGTAAAGAATAGTATTACGCGTTATTCCGTATTTAAAAAAAAATTCATGAGGTAACGAATTCTTTTCTCTATTTGAAATAACAAAAATTATTGAAAAATATGTATGATTATTATTTCAACCTACAACTTTCGTTTGCAAATTTTTCAAATGGCGAAGTTTTCAATCAAGTCAATAAAGCTGAGTAAGCTTACAAGTTCCTTTTCAATGCTCATTAGAGAGAGCATATTCAGCCTTTTTCGTCCCATGCAAATTCTGACTCATTATATATTCTTTTCAACTTTGAAAAGGATCGCTCTCAGCTGCAGTTTGATGTCATCATTGAAAGATAGATGCGAAGTGCGATGTGTACATTTGTAAAGGACTGTGTGAAATATAGCTCATTCAAAAGCAGCAAAATTTTTAGCTCTGTGCAAGTTTTTTGAGTTTCGCTTTGTGCTAATTCCTTTTCCTTACCCTGAGCCTGGGGCTGGACAATAACTTTTTTAAGAGTTCTGAAAATTGTACTTATTCTGAAGGTAAGCAGTCTTCGAAATCACGCATGAAATTACATGTGGAAGAAAATCAGAAGCCCCGAGCCTAGTGCTCTTTATGGGTCTTCCCGGAAGACCCCCTTAGCCATCTGGCCACCAAAGGGACGTAACAGCTGAGGACCCCCCCCCCAAAAAAAAAGCGGTCGCTTCTGAAGCAGACACCTGGGCATCCAGGACATACAGTCGAAGATGCCTCCCACTAAGTTGCCCTCACAAGGAGGTGGTGGAATTTCCTACTACGACCCGCTACCACTTTGGCGCCATCCCGACAAAGCACACGGGTCTCCATGGTTAGGACCGCCGCAGACCGGGGGATCATCAAAGACCTACCTAGGGTGCAACCCCCACTGGAAGGTTTCCTCAGAGCTGGCGTCCAATGCGTTCTTCGTGGCACTTTTTGCTAATCCGTACTGGCGCTCCTGGCCCTAAACCGGCACCGCTCGATGGCGTTGCTAGTAAATTGAGGGTGACGAAACGGTTGCTTCGGATTTACCCGACCCCTTCTTCGAAATCACTTGAATGTTCTTCCATTAACTTGGCTGCTGCCCATCGGGTGGCGAAAGTGCTGAGCTCAGTTAGGTTTGTAAGAAAGCCAAATTTCTCATGGATGTATTTATATGCACCTAACCAATGTTGTAGGGCTTAAGAAAGTTTGTCAATGATTACCAGAAATACCTCAATCTTGATTTTTTTTTCTCCAGGAGAATACGGTTTTGTTGATGTCCCTTTATCAAACTGACGCTTTTTTTTTGTTTGATAGTATTGAAGATTGTTTACACTGTTTTTACCACGGACTTTTCCTTTCCTTTGTCTTCATAGGAATAAAATTAAGAATGCTATTTTTAAAACAAACTCAATGAGAGACTTCCTTTCTAAAATTGTTTCCCAAATTTCAAGTAAAATAGCGACTTCCAGTTGTTCAATTTCCTTTAGAAATTCTGCTTCTTCAATTCGGCAGTCACGTGGCTGATTTTCGTTTGTTGCTAATTCTTCTAGTGCTGCGATATTCTCATGGTATGAGCTATTAACAGACCTTACAGCATCATGTCAGGCTGAACATCTTGTGTCAGACAAGGCTTTGTTAGCATGTAATAAATTTCATATGTTTTTGAAGTACCTGTCAACGATGAGTAGATGCAACAAGTCGGGTATAAAGATTTTGCAGAAGACAAAAAAAAATCTGACCGCAGTAGGACAACCTGCTGCTCTTTTCCCAACCAAATTAAAGGAATGAGCTGTGCACGGCACATAATGAGCTACAATGCACTTCTCACGAAGAATAGCCTGGTTTCCGTTATACTTCCTATTCATTTGCAGCATTGCCGTATGACTCTCCAAGGCATTTTCAGGGATTCGTACAAACATAATGGCCTGCATCTTTATTATACACTATAATTCATAAAACGTTTGGGGGCCCTTAAATTATTGGGGGCTTTAGCCCGTTCAGCACCCCCCTTTTAATCCGCGATAGGGGGGAGGTTACGCATCTGCGACTATGTGGTAGGAGGAGGGGGGTGTTTAAGAAATGTGACGTCACATCAAAAACGCGAAACTTTAAATAACAGTTCCACTTAAATATTTGATTGTTTACCATTTATTTAATTACATTTTCAATGACTTCACGCTTGTTACGATATTACAGTGCAGACTTACCCTAAATACATATTTAAATGACAAAAAATAATTTGCAACATGCTAATTTTTATTGAGAAAATACGGCTTTGGGGGAGGGGTGTCAAAGCTTTGTGACGTCATATCGTAAAAAGGGGGTGGGGTCTAAGTTTTTGTGACAAAGTATGACGCTGGGGGAGGGTGGGGTAAAAATCGGCAACCTCGAGTGACGTCATTTATGGACGGCCCCTTCAGTCGTGAAGGGGTGACACCATAAGCTACCGCCCCGGGTGACACCAACCCTAGTGACGCCTCTGGGTTCGCCTATTATCTGCATACTAAATGCAATTCTGGATTTCATTTTTTTAAATTTTTATTACCCGAGATTCCAGCAGAGAGTTTTCATTTTCATCGATTTCTCTCAAACAAAATCTTAATAGAAAATATTCGTTCTCACTCTTATTGAACTACTGATGTATCATTGTTATTAACCAAATATTACTTAAACATTAAACGCACCGAAGAAAGGCCGTAATTTACCCAGAAAATAAAAATAGATTTATTGCAACACCCTTATAATTATATATTCTGGAATGTTAATTTGATACATTTAAATATATATATATATATATATATATATATATAAATATATATATATATATTGTTATTATTTATTTATTTTAGGGCTGCGGAAATTAACGATTAATTTCTCGATTAATCGTTTTTTTAATCGATTAAAATTATTTTAATCGATAAAAGTTCGATTAAAATTAAAGAAAATATTTATAATATTTAAACATTCTTTATTAATAAATAATTAATAATGAATAAAATTTATATATTTTTTTACGTACAAACTTCTCCCGCGTAATATTATAATTTATTTTATTACTTTAAGTGGACTTGCAGACGTCAGCTAAAAAATGGCTGACAGCATCAGCGCTGTTAAATTTTAACATAGAACTAGAAAGTTGAGCAAAAAAATTTTTTTAAGCTAACTGGGAATGGCAAAGTCGAAGATAGTGGGAAAAGTTTACTGTGTTCACTGCCATAAACAATTCTCTTTTAAAGGATCAAATACATCGCTGACATACCACCTTCAGCACAAACATCCTATCAAGTATCAACACATTGTCATAAAATTTAGTTCAAAATATTCTTAATTTTCAATGACCGCGGTGGTCGAGTGGCAGCGCGCTCGACTGGCGTTCCGATGGTCACGGGTCATCCATGTCAAGGCAAGGATTTGTTCCCGGGGCCTAGGGCGTCCCTGAGTCACCCTAACGCTAATGGGTACCTAACACTAGTTAGGCGGCTGGGTAATGCGTGGAACCCACAAAGCCGTGGCCTGTGAACGCTGCATCACTTGCCAACATATTTCTTGGACGCAATTATCTTCTGCATAGAAGGAGCGTCTGTATTAATAAGATAAGATAAGATGTTTAGTTGAATGACGTAATAAATTTCTATTTTTGGCTTTAATCGAAATTATCGATAATTTTTCCAAAGTTAACGATTAAATTTAAATTAAGCGATAACAGCCCTAATTTATTATTATTATTATTTTTTTTTGTATAGCAAAACTGATTTCTACATTATTTATCACTAAAAACCTCTGCAGACTTAAAATTTCCCTCATTACAGATGTGTTTTCTCTAAAAAATATTCTTAAATTAGTTTTTTTTAAATTCCCCTCAACCCCCCCCCGGGGGTCACTTCTTCAAACCTCCTCCTTAACAGCTTGGGCCACATTCAGCTCTGTCCCCCGTCTCCTAAGTGGCTCCGTGATTTATTTACTCACGACGCATCCCTTGTAAGCCTGTCTGAGACGTCGGCGGTAATTGGTGAGTGACGTGCTTTTTACTCTGATTTCTTCTCTGCCGAGCCCACCCCTAAATCCCCCACCCTCTGTTCTTTGATTGGGGATGACGTGGTCCCGATAAGGAGGATTTGGCTGACGAGTGGACGCTGTGACGTCTAAGCGACTCTCGGTATTAAATGTAACCAGGCCAGGAGACGCGGAAAATAGCGCATCCCTCGTAGACGGTTCGCACGCCCATGCTGGCCACTGCTATTGAGGACGCCAACTTGTGATAAGTTCTAATCCCGAGTTAAATGACGGCCTGTTGGTTCACACCCCTACCGTGACGCACTTAAGCCATAGCGCGTGAAGCTGTAAATTTAATCCGCGACTGGCCGGTAAATGTGTCGCACTTCGACGCTTACCACGGTAAATGTGTCGCTCAATGACGCCTACCACTTGATTAGACCACGCGGAGTCCGGAGTCGTGCGGCTGTATGAAGAGAACCAAGCTCCTGAAATGAAGCTGTTTATACAAGGGTGGTTGTGGATTAATCAGACAAGACATTCATCAACGCCGGGCTGTAATGGGAAATAATGACGAATGTCTGCACAGGTACTGCACGCCACAGGCACAGAAATAGTTGACAAGAGCCAATGTAAACAATAGATTCTTTATGGCTATGGCTTTCCCCAAAAGTTTTTAAATATTTTTTTTTGGGGGGGGGGTCTAACCCTACCGAACAATCCTCCTTTGAAACTTATCTGTGAGATTAGACGTATCCTCAAGTTGGGTACGTATACCGGCTTTAGATAATACAGTTGGTGTTGAGCTTTTCGTGTCTGGCCTATGACACCCTTCAGCAGGGACTGATGGTCTTTCAAATATCAACCACCGCCTTATTTCTAAAATAGAAATGAAAGAATAATCATTTAAAACATTTTTGAAAGAACAAAATGAACGAAATAACAGTGGTTCGAGCGGTACACCTGTCAGTAGCAAGGTGCATCTTTGTGTGTCCAAAACTGTCACTGTCTGAAGCTTGTTTAAAAAAAAACAACATTGTATCGGGATTTCAGGTATAGCCTAGCGGGCAGAGGCTCGATATTTAATTGTGATTTATTGTTAGAATTCGGCTTGGCTGTGTGTGTGTTAAAGCAAAAGGTTATGCCCTCGCATCGGCCATTTCAGTTTTCTAAATATAGCATGTCATTGTCTGTCCATGTTTGTGCCTTTGTCCAGTGTCACATTTTAACCACCCTCCCTCCCCTCCACTTCTGTGACCCAGCCCCGGCGCGTGTGAGCCCCCCGACCCTGCCAGCGCCTTGTGTTCAGGCACTCCTTGTGTTTCTCACCCATTGTTTTCTCACCGGGCCCATCGACCGAAAGTATCTATTAAAGTTGTTGTTTGTAGCCGTATCCCATGTCCTTCATCTCGCCGGACACCGCACTCGTCTCCCTCCCTCCAGATTGGTCATTGTTCCCCTGACGACACGCCCATCCCCACGTACCGTTTCCATCTCTCCACTGACCATTGTTAACTACTCACACCCTCTCTCCATGAAACATACAGTATAGGGATCCAAACTTAACTAAGTAAACTTTTGAGTAGTCTTTCGCCCCCCTGCTCAACAAGCAAACTTCTCAATGGCCCCGGCTTTCGGTATGTCTAGACTCAAGTGAACTCAAACTGACCAAACTAAAAACCGAGAGAAAAAAAAAGGGGGGGGGGAGAGGCCATGTGTTTCTTTTATGACTGTTTCGTCCAACACCTCGATAATCAATGTCTTGACCACCGGGCAACACATTTCAGCCCCCCTTCCCCCGACACCTTCGCCGCGTTATTTTCTTTTGTAGAAAATTCAGGCAAAGTCAACATGACGGCGTGTTGTTATGGGTTTTATGGGTTGTAGCCGAGTGTAAGATTGTTACAACCAAACCACAGTCTAGGGAGGCGGATTTTTTCCCCCTTCATTTTTGTTTAAAAGTCCCCTTGAACTTGAACATTAGTCACTTACAGAAAAGCGACTTCTTTAAGTTCACATCTTGTTCACATCACCCCTGATGACTAGAAATGTGGGAAATCCTAAATCTCTGCAAAACACTGGACAAGTACTTTCCCTTGAAACTTGTTCATCAAATGAGTTTTGTCTATTTTGAGAACTTTAGACTGTATCTTATGATGAGAGCTATATGCTGTGATGAAAGCAATGGGCTATAATAAAAAAAACCCGTAAAAAACAAGTTTTTCACTATAAATCCTTTGTGTACTAGACGTAACTAAAAGAATGTTCATTATAATACGCAGCGCAAGACCATCCAAAAATACAAAATTGCAGTTGTGTCGTAAAACGTTTAACATGATGCGCACCGATCAGGAATATGTTTATAAAAAGTGTTGTCAATAAAATACGCATCTTATTGCGCGACAGAAAGGTTGTTCAATATAATACGCACCGCGACACTCTATCTCAAAAAATAACATGATACATAGGAATAAATAAAATAATCTAAAAATTCAATAATTTAATTACAGTACATGCGATCGATCTGAAATGTTGATACATAGTTTTTATCATGGCCACGAAACTGCCTGCTAAATTTCAGCTCGCTAGCTTACGAGAAAGTGGGTTGAAAATCGATCCAAAGTTTTGGCGACCGACAATCAAGCAAGCAATCAAGGGTTCAAACAAACAGACACCACGAGTTAATATAAAGGATTTAAAAAGAGTTATATGATGTGATGAGGACTATAGGCTATGATGAGAGAGAGAGAGAGACGGAAGCTGAGTTCGATATATTTCGATAATTGGTCATGTTATTTGTTTCATTGCTATTGACAAAGAGTAATAATATGTAAAACTCGTTTTGTATTTTTGTATTATTCCTGGGTCAAAGATGCAGATAATATCATTAGTTTTTAAAGTATCCCGCAAGTTTTCTGTCCCACCAGGAATCATCTCTATTAGACAGTTAGAGAGCAATGAAGGCAGTGACCTTGCTGTTGCCAAGTCGTGACTCATTTCTTTTCCATTAAAAAAAAGCCATAAATTCTATTTTTCTTTGAATTATTCATTAAAGATTTACAGTGGAAGTAACAAAATAAAAATAAAAGAAATTTGCTATTACCTCAACGATGAGCTTTTTCTGTTGTGAATTTTCACTTTGTCTGTTGTAATTGATTGTGACATAGATGCATTTACCAAAGGGAAGTTTCTATTTGTGCAATTGTTGGCGGGCACCAGCTTATAGGTGTGTAAAACTTACCTGTGTGGGACGTGCGTGGCTGAGCAAGGAAGTCGGCACTTGCCGTATAGTGGTTTTACTCTATTTTCTTGTTCACCAAAAATAATAAATAAAAAAATAAAAAATAAAAAAATTCATCTCTTCCAACCACCGCTCAGATTTGTTCCGGTGACGTAGTTCCCTCGCTGGCAAGTTCGTGGGATAACTGAACAGAACAATAATTCTCGTCTGACGTGATGTTATCCATCAACTTTTTTTTGTTGTTGTGTTTACGGGTTTTTCTCTTTTAAACTCTGACTCCGGTTTATGAGGTCAGGCAGAAAAATGTCATCTATCGCAGGTAGAGACAATACAGACATACAACCTCGACGCTCACCCCAATAAAAATATTTTTTTAAAAGCTTCCCTTAGTGCAATAAGAAACTAAATATACCGGGAATTTTTTATATATTTTTAAAAATGCTACATGGATTACAACTAAACACCACGACCTTTTAGCCCTGCCCCGAGATGCTGGCTCGAAAATGTCCCCAAGAAAGCTGTAAAACGAAACGATTTGGTTTTTAATGGTGCTGTCGGCTTGTCGTTTGAACAGTGGTCACGGCTTCAGGTAGCGGGAGACGCATGATAGTTTGGCTTAATTTTTTATTGTCTTATAAATTTTGGCTTCGTCCTTAATGGCCACACTGAGATTCTTGCACACCGTTCATCGGTCCCGCGAGCATTCTTTCTTTGATTTGTAATATCAGATCAGGATTAAAAAGTTGTTAGTAGAGAAATACACATCTATACACACACACACACGCAAATGCACACACGCAAGCTCGATACCACCGTAGAATTTTTGGTGTAGCATTTTTTAACGTTTGTTATAATGGAGAATGTATTAATATTTTTTTTAACGCTATGAAGAAATACTTTTTGTCTATACAGATGACTTTATCTAGGGAAGCATATACAAATATAAAATTAGAAAATGACAAAGAAAAGATGCAGAATCGACAGGCGCATTAAATTCACTCAACTGGTTTGAATTGTGTGAGGATGAGATTTTAAGGTTGCAATTGTTTGAATTTTTGAAAATAGTTTTTGCACCGACTTACTAGCTGTTATGGGTATTTCGTTTTTAACAATATTTTGAAATGTATTTATTTTAACATACTCCTTTGAAAGCTAGCGCTAAGTCTTTTTTGTTGTTGTTGTGATTTATTGTTAGTTTGTGTGTATTGATTATTTTTTTTAAAAAAATGTTAAAGCCTTTCTCTTGTCTTTAACAGAGCTCTGATGAGTAGTCTTTAATAGAAAGGCTTTATAAAAGCATCTATGTTTTCTTTTTCTAAAATTAGTATAATGCCTGAGTAAAGTCACTAAAATATATATATATATATAATATATATATATATATATATATATATTAGGGCTGTTATCGATTAATTTAAATTTAATCGTTAACTTTTGAAAAATTATCGATTAATTAATCGATAATTTCGATTAAAACCAAAAATAGAAATTTATGACGTCATTAAACTGAACATTTCTCACGGCATTGAAAATTAAGAATATTTTTAACTAATTTTCATGACAATGTGTTGATACTTTATTTGTGCGGAAGGTTGTACGTCAGCGATGTATTTGACCCTTTAAAAGAGAATTGTTTATGGCAGTGGACACAGTAAACGTTTTCACCATCTTCGACTTTGCCATCCGCAGTTAGCTTAAAAACAACATATTTGCTCAACTTTCTAGTTATATGTTTAAATTTAACTGCGCTGATGCTGTCAGCAGGGCCGTCTTTACGCATAGGCCCGTTGGGCATTTGCCCGGGGGCCCACGAGCATATGGGCCCCATGGGAATATTTTTATTTATATATATTATGTATATTCATTTTTTATTCCTGCGAGGGAAGGGCCCAACACTATTTCTTTGTCCTGGGGCCCAAAATGGTGTAAAGACGGCTCAGCTGTCAGCCATTTTTACACGCTTTTATTTAAGTCACACTGTTTGTATGTTGTAACCATCCATCCATCCATCCACCCATCCATCCTTCCTTCAAATCTTGTAACGTAAAATTGAACCACTTCTGATGGTCCTAGAGATCTCAAAATTTTACCACATATAGATCGTGGATGACAATGCATTGTATCAAAATTTCAGATCAATCGAATTTACCGTAATTAAATTAATCAATTTTTAGTTTATCTCTATTTATCACTATTTAGAATGTATAGTGTTCTGCTAGAGTTGACCTCCACGGCTCACTGGTTTGACTCCAGCCATCGTTTACCAAATTCCCGTGTTTACATCAAGGGAAGGGGAGATAAGCGCGTTTCAGTCTGTAAATGTTTGTAAATAAAAGCGTGTCCTTTTTAAAAAAAGATTTTTGTACATTTTACTTATTTATTTAGTTGATGTCTGCCGGTCAACTTAATTTAATAAAATAAATTTTAATATTACGTGGGAGATGTTTGTACGTAAAAAAATATATATAAATTATTATTAATTATTAATAATGTATTATTTATTACTAAAAATTTTTTAAAAATATTAATTGTAATTGAATTTTTATCCATTAAAATTATTTTAATCGATATTTAGGCCTAATCGAAATTTATTTTAACGATTCATCGAGAAATTAATCGATAATTTCCGCAGCCCTAATATATATATATATATATATGCATGCATGTATTGTTTATATCTAAACACAAATATACACACACCTTTTAATAACTTAAACAATTTTTAAAATGTATTTTTAAAAATTTTATTATATCATTTATTTGTTTCTTTTTTTGAAATATAGGTTAACCCACTAAAAGAAGAGAAAAGGGTTTAAAAAAAGAAAATTTAAAAAAAAAGAGAATAAAAAAAGTTCTTAAAATTTCTTAAAATTTCCATCAACTGAGAAAATTTGTGCGGACAATATTGTCGTACATTTTGAAGAAAATCTAAATCTATATATATAATTCACCAGACCAAGATCAAGAGCGAGTACTGTGCAAATGAGCATGACGAATGACCCTAGCTGGAGTCGATCAATCAAGTGAAGTGGGTTTTAAAAAAAGGGGGCAGGGGTAGCATGTTTCGAGACCAACAATTCCTCTTGCGTTCACTTGGGTTGTTCCTTCACAGAATAATATGTTGTTCGTAGTGTAGTGGTGGTTATCACGTTCGCCTTACATGCGGGAGGTACTGGGTTCAAGCCTCAGCGGAAACGTAATTTTTTTAATTTTTAAAAACGTTTGTCGGTCCCCGTTCTCCCCCCCCCCTGTTTTGCGAACATAGCTGACCCTCGCTAGGGTCGGCCAATCACAGTTTCTGGTTTGCAAGCTAGGTTGGTGCAGGTAGCTAACCGCAGTGCGCATGTCTCGAGACCATCAGTACGTCAGCATTGCCCCCCCCCCTCCCAACGTTCATTCGCGTTGTTCTGATTTCTTCGTGCTGTAGCTTGTGTCCGTTCTTTCCCTCCTTTCTTTGCACTATCTATGAGCAAGTCTGCGGCGTATGCTACGCCATGGGTCGTATCTAGTAGTTAATAATTTCATTATACATTCAAATGAAATTATGTTGCGTCGTGGCGTAATTAAATACTTTTGCCAAGCAACTTTGGTAACGTAAGGAACGTTTTGATTTATCTTATAAAGCCGTGTAATGCGTTTTAGTCATTTTTTTAAAAAGTCATCAACTTTATTACTTTGTTTTTGGTCACTTCAGAGACACATTGGGGTCTTTAAATGCTATGTGAATCATCAGCGATTAAACGTGCCGTAGTTGCAGTGCTGTCTGACTTCAAAACCTCGGCACTTTATGTTTCAGGCAATCATTGGGCCCCTGTGATAAATCATTAGTTAGTTAGTTAGTAAGTTCCTCTCGGGCCGAAGACGGCACATAGGGCAGAAGTCATTGATTTCCATTTACGACGATCCGTCGCCAATTGTATTAGGTCTTGATTATTTCTTAGACTCATGGTTGAGCTTTCTCTTCTGATTGTTCTACGTAGTGTTTCTTTTGGTCTTCCTTGTTTTCTTTTGCCTTTTGGTGTCCATATGAAGGCCTGCCGTGGTAGTCTTCTCTCGTCCATTCGAAGAACATGACCGATATACTTCCAACGCCTTCTCCTTATAAAGGTTGACACATATTCTTGGTTTGTTTCTTCTCTTATTGTTTCATTTGATTTAAAATCACTCCATTTTATATTCAAAATTTTTCGGAGGCATTTGTTCTCGAAGGCAACTAATTTCTTTTCCATAGCGTGAGTAGATTTCCAGCTTTCACATCCATATGTTAGTACAGGGATTACGCAAGAGTTGATTAGCCTAAGTTTTATATGAGTTTTAAATCATTGCGTATTTTTAATCATTTTCGAGGGATTTCACGCGGAACTTCTTCTCGCGGAACACCGGTTCCAGCCATTTTCATCGTTGGTTGTAAACAAAGCATCAAGGTATTTGACTATCAGGTGTATGAGCCACCCCCTCTCTCTTTTTTTTCAACGATCGGTCTTTTTTAATTTTTGAAAATGCTTCTCTATGACCTGTTTTGTTTGATGAAATGAATAGATTGGGTGATTACTTAAAAGGGCCCCAGCTGAAATCCGAAGCCCAGGACGGGCCGACTCCTCCCTCTTAATATGTTATCCCCCGGCCCTGGTTTCAATGATATATCAGATGGACGATTCAGGAGCCTCCGACTCGGTGTAATGGCGAGGAAAAGAAACCCCCAGAATCATAAACAGAGACAGTAGATCCGGTAAACGCAGGGGGGTGGGGGGGCGCGAGGGCCACCGGCTCATGTAATCAGATGATCGGAGCCAATCTGTTGACTCGCGGGCAGCCATCTGCTCGAGGCAGCACCGGGGGGGACCACCGTTGTCGGTGCTCTAACACTACCCCTCCACCTAACACTACCGCTCCACCGATCTCCAAACAGTGCCCTGAGGTTCGGTCCCCGCGGGTGGAAAAAGAACAAATTAATAAGGGCCTTAGAAAAAAGCATCGCCGTGAGCCAGGTCTGTTGGTGTTCAACAGTGTTGTCAATGTTGAGCTGTTCATCATTTCGCTGGTGGGCAGTAGGGGTAGTTTGCTGTTATAGTAGGTTATTGTAACTTTTATCCCCATTTCTCTCTCTCTCTCTTTTTCTCGCCCGCCCGCCCGCCCTCCCCCACCCCTCCCCCCACCCTCCCCCCACCCAAACCCAGTAGATCGCAGCTGAAGCAACCCAGACTTTTGGACACACGAACTGTTAACAAAATGTGTGACAAAATAAAGTGAACGTTTGTTTCAAAATAATGCTCACATCAGATAAGTAATGTAGAAACCTTGAAACCACCATAAGAAGAAGCCATCTTAAAGTAAATATAACTGCATCCCTCATGGCTCATAGACGGGGAAATTGAATGATCCACGCCCTCCGCTCAACCTCCAGCCGTGTGCTGTTCTACCTTGTAGTTTCTCCGCCAACTTTAAAAACAATAGAAAAAGCAACTAAAAAAAAACAGAATAATCAGAGACTGCAAATTTAGGGTTGCCAGATGTCCGGTTTTGTACCGGGCTGTCCGGTATTATCGTTCTTTGTCCAGTGGAAAATGGAAGCAATACCGGACATTTTACATTGAAATATTGTGCCAACGACAAAATTCGACACTAGTGTCCGGTATTTTTGAGACAGCCACCTGGCAACCCTAACTGCAATCCGAAGTACAAAAGAAGTTATAGAATAGGTAATGACAGTAATGTGTTATCCCGGAAAATACGCAGGGAAACAAAGTTGTTTTCTTACGTTGTTCCCCCACCCCCACCCCCCCCCCACACACACACACTTACCAAGTACCTAGATAATAACCCATTCAATAACTTCTGAAAAAAACATATATAAGTTTAGTTGGCTTAACTGAATTAGCCCTGGACCAAGCTTCCGGACTAGAGTCCAGAAGTCGCCGACGATATAGTTCACTGTCGAAACACATGCTGAAGGTATCTGTATCAAAACTATTCCCCCCCCCCGACGAATCTCCAACTTCCCTCCCCCTCCCCAGTTTTGTTTGCAACTTGTCGTGTCATGGATGCAGTTGCAGGAAGTCAACTGTAGGAGAACATGTGTTAAGGTGTATAAGACAGGTTTCCACTCAGTTCTGTGAGTTTTCACCTGGCTTACACCGTCATACCCGCACAGACAGTTATTACAACAGATTCAACGCCGCGTCTTTACCCCCCACCCCACCTTTTTTTCCCCATTGCCCCGGGGGAGGGGGGTGCTGAAGTTTTCGCCAAGCACGTTCCGGCCTGGCTCGCGACGGGGTTATTTTTCACGGATGACGTATGAGACAGAATAACAACTACCCCCACCTCCCCGCTTCTTAGTCCATTGACTCATTGGCGCAGGGAATCCTTTCCCAGTATAGACGACAATAAGCCACCGGTCAGATGTAACATAACAGTGATGTCATGTGAATATCTGCACGGAAGGTTGGATTAGTAATGATTGTGTTCGCACCCCATAAGATGGCTACTAGGAATGTTCTAAGATGTGCCACCGTGGAGACTTGAAAGGCATTTGTCCCTTATACTTGACTTATACTTTTAGTCACATTAAAATACAACAAACTTTTTTACCTTTATCCTAATAACCACGCCCCCTTCCCCCAACGCTGTTTTTTTTCTGATAATTATAGATGAATAATATGTTACGATGGTTTCATTACTTCCTCGTTTCGATTTTTAAAAAAATCTATCTGTGTTACCCTAAAACCGACGCCACTGTTGCACGTAAGACCTTAAGAATTCTTGGTAATTGGCACTGTTACTTGCGGGCAGATTAAATTAAACTTGGACACGATGCTTTTGTTCGCTCAGATGATTCAATCCGTGCAGGCGACCAAGTTTTCTTACCCGGTTTAGATATATTTATATTTTCCGAGTACTTCACACCCGCTTCCCGTTTATCCATCGGAATAACGGGTTGGGCTACCTTGAAAACTAGCGTTGGCCTGATAAGCTTCAATGATGCCGTTACAGTTAAACCGTTACAACATGTGCGACATACAATCCGTTCTGCTCCCCGCCGGTATATTATTGTTATGACCATTTGTAAAGCATTCTCTATCCCCACCCCGTCCTCCAAGGGAGCGCTGGCTTTTTCAACCCCCCCCCCGCACTCCCACCCTTTCCGACCCACATCTATTTTATTCACTGGGATCTTCCCACTGTGTCACGCCAGGTACTGACTGTATTAAACGGTTCATGAATCACAAAAACCGTTAAGCATGCTGCTGTTAGACACGGGTCCGGACGTGTTCGTTCGTGCTTCATTCTCGTCTCGGTGGCTTCAATTAGCGGAGACATTTCGTGGGTGTCGACAGTACATCTGCTCTCTCTCCCCCCCCCCTCCCCCACTGCAAGATCGGGATGCGGTTAGAAAAACGGGTTTGTGCGAATTAGGAAATTATCATTTGAATGTTCAGCAAAGATGCCTCTATTGACTGCGTGGCCATGACCGTATTGTAACTTGGTAACAGTCAAGTTTTGTGTCTCGTCTGTGAGATGAGGAAGAGCTCTTACCGCACCAACATGACGGGACTGGTACTTGTTATTATTATTGTTATTATTTTTTTTTCTTTTCTTTAAAGCTTTTGCTGTTCCTGATCCATAATTGCGCTGTGGGTTTTGTCACATGCCAAAATACAAGGTTGCATGTATTTGATGAATGTCTTTCAGATAACCTTATCACACAAGTCTACTACAGGTAGACAGACAGACATACGATCATCACAACCAATAATACGTGCCCCCGGAGCCTCAAAGCTTTTCCATCATGGATTTATGTATTTTTGATTGAAAGCAGAACTATCGCTAATATATAGACTACACTATATTGAGCCCTAGTGTAAAAATTGTCTTCTGTCATGCGCTTAAATGTCTTCTCAGATGGGCTTTATTTGACCCATCTCATTATACGCCATTTTGTTATCTCGATCGCGTTAAATAACAACATTCCAATAGCATAGAAATAGTGGAAACATTACTGAAGTGTGATTAGTGGTAGATGAAAAGGGTCTGGTCCCTGCTACGATGTTAGGTGCAGCAAATGTTTGTGTATGCCACTGTATGCCATAGGTGCGCCTGGCGCTACGCACCGATGGTTTGTCCAAGGTCAGCATTGTTTTGACGGGTCTGATATAGACATGGGATCTGAACTCAACTTGACCTCTCCACGGGTTGTTGATTAATTTATAGAGCCATTAATCACTCGAAGGCGTCAACATTAAAATTTGTTGTCGACCAGTGTACGCTGTTTACTATTAAAGCTCTCGTACTGTGCACACATTTTGATTAAAGCTTTGTGCCAGTGCGTACTGTAATATTAAGGCTTTCGGCTGGTGCACACTTTTGATATGCAGTTTTCTGCTAAAGCTCTCGGCCAGTTCACGCAGTTTGTCATTATAGCTGTCGGCCAGTGCACACAGTTGATCATGTTTATCACACACGCCATATAGGACATGATTCTGTTTCAGTCACACAGGGATTGATTGCTCTTGTCTGTAACGAGTTGTCTACAAACTCCAACAGAAGCATTCTTTGTACCCCGGTATTGATTTAACAATAAAACATAATCTAAAGAATCTCCTCTTATTGCTTCAGGCTGACTAATGAGTTGGAAAATGTTTATTGCCTAATATAATTTTATTTGAATAGTTATAGTAATCACTTACTGATATTTAAAAGCACATTAAAAAAATTGTTTTATCCCGTTTTTCAGTCTCAAATTCATTTCTGCAGGCATCATCTCGTATACAGAGTACCTGTTCCTCCTGTGTGTTCTTACAAGTAAGTTGATCATGGTATACTTAGTGTTTTTGTGTTAGTTCGGGCTACTTCAAAGCGTTTTACCTGCCAGTGCTAGCACACAAGAGTGCGTCATAGATCAGATGGTGTAAAGAGGGTTATTGCCCGTAGGGGCCGTCCATAAAAAACGTCACGCTATTTTTGATAATTTTTTAACTCCCCTCCCCTCCACCCTGTCACAAACTGTCACAAATCTTGGGACCCCCCCCTAAAGTACGTCACACTTTTGAACAAAAATGTCTTTTTTATTAACAAAATAATTAAAATGTAATATAATACACCGGGACGTCACACATGGCCGGAACCCCCCCTCACCCCTGTCACAAACTGTCACACTTTCTTACACCCCCACCCCTCTGGAGCGTGACGTACTTTATGGACGGCCCGTACTTATGGTCGCCCACCAAGTGGTTCTTGGTCTTCAAACTACAAGGCCGCTACTTCGTTATACTCTGTGTTCTATTCAGCAACAACGAACATGCAAACTGCACTATTAAATCATTTAGGAGTTCTCCCCCTTAGCTGCGATGACCTTTTGTGGCAGAGAAACGTGTGGATCCCATCCTCATGACACACACTTATTATTTTTAAAAGGCATAAATAATACATTAAAAAAAATAATTGTATAGTGGAATCTAAATAATAACTAAAATAGCTACCAGTATTTTTTTTCCACGTCATGCGACCTCCTTTTCCACGTCATGCGACCTCCTTTTCCATGTCATGCGAACCTCCAAATTAAAGGAACTCTTATAGAAGCCTTATGCCAAATAAATCTTAAAATGTACATACACTCACATTATGACAATGGACATATTAAAGGGTGCAGACTGTTGCCTATTGTGGCGCGCCGGCTAGAATGGGCTGCACCTTACACAATTAACTGTTAAACAGCACTCATGTGACCACCTTGCCCTCACTGTTTTCTATAAGAATAAAACGCTAGCATCAATCTGTCTTCTGTGTTATCAATTTCGACAGTAAAGAATGAAGCTCTTTTTTTAAAAGTAGATCACAAGAAAGTAATAAATTTAATCTATAAAATAAAGGTGACAGCCAATGTTCCCTCTAAGTTTCGTTGGTCCGTGTGAAAAATAACTAACTCGTGTACAAAGTTGCACAGTATCCATTTTATTTTTGGTGCAATTGTTTGACACCAACTTAAACACAGATATTATATTATATCCATATAAAAATTGCTACTCGGAAATTCTAAACTGCCGCGCGGCGACGGTTAGATATCTGCGCGGCAGCACAGCCGCACAGCTTATAGAGAACATTAAATGACAACGCCTTGATTTGAATTGAGTATAATTTTGACTGGGTTAAAACAAAGACATTTTGAACATGAACTCCTTTTAATAGCACTGCTGTTTGACTGGGTCAAAACTCAAAACACAGACATTTTGAACATGAACTCCTTTTAATAGCACTGCACAGTTAAATACTAGTTTGTAAACCAATCTTTCTTCTCTGGTTAATAATGCCTTTAAATTTTATTTAAGAAGTAGCCTACTAATAACGATGTTCTTTTTAAAATGTTATATACATAAAGTCGTAGGCTGCTTGTACTTATACGTTAGACCACACGCATGTCACCTTTTCAGTATTAGCTCTCTTTAGAATCCACGTTTCACTCTTTCATTCAGTTTACTAGCAATAGATTGCCATTCTTTGTTTTTTTAAAGAAAAGAGTTTGTCATTTTTCCAGTGAGCTCCCAAAGCGGCCCTGTAAGCGATTCCCACAAGAATGGTGGGTAGATAGTGTGGCAAGATTTGAACTTAACAACGAGTTCATCTGACGAATGAGTTGGCGTTATTTAACACACTTGTTTTTATTATTTTTTTTTCTATTTGACACGAATTACCCAGCTTCGTCCACCAACCATAGTCCATTAAAATTTAGACTGTCATGATTTTAGCTTATGTGATTTTGATTTTTGGAACTGTCATTCCCTACTCACACGGCATGGATTCACTTGTCAATGCTTTTTTTTTCTAGTTTCATTTAAAGGCTTTTTTGGTGATGGCATGTTCCAATTGTGGTATTCACAACATTTTTACAACACATCTCGTAGGAGAAATTCGCACAAAATAAGATCCAATGCTCTGTATCATTCACGTATTAAAAACACCAAGCTGAACCATTAATTACTGTGAACTATCGAAGGATAACATCAAAATAATTTGCTCGACTCCCTTTTATGCTACTTCTAAATAATTACATAGGAAATTAATTGGTAAAAAAATGAGAAAAAAAATAGTTTACATTTTTATCTTTTTACAATAATATATTCACCACACTCTCTTGACCAATTGAAACTGAACAAAATTATTTGTAAATTGAATTTAGCATGATAGCGCTCCCTACATACAGAGCATTAACTAATCAATCGCATCTTGTCTGTGCAGTGATGTCCAAGCTACACTTTCCGCGAAAACACGCACAATGGCTTTCACATTCTTCCTCAAAATTATTAGTTTGGTTAGAAGTTTACACATTTTTAGAATTATATTGTGAAAAGTAACCGTTTTTACATATTCCCTAAAATTTGTCTTTAAAAATTTGTTTTCGTAAAGTCCAGTAAAGTAAAGTTCCCGATACTAAAATTTACATTTAACAGGTTCACTTGGGGAAAAGAAATCCCCAGGGGGGACATTTAATAGTTTGGTCGGGAAAATTGTACTTTCCCAATTTAACTTTTAAATGAAAAAAAAATTACGAATGTATCATAGTAAGTAACCTTGCTGTAATTTTAAAAAAAAAGTTTTTAGTACTGTTAGCATGCAGAAGCGTATGAAACATTAAAGGTAATAGTGCCGGAAGAGGTGCAGTACAAGTAACTGAAATGTTTATCTGAAAACCCTGTGGTTGAATAAACAATTATTCGTTTTTATTAATATTACTTATCAATGAAAACATGATTGAAATGTCTAACTTATGATGTTCAAAATATGCTTCTTTGTGATTGGTGAGAGTTTACATCCAATGTTACTGTATACCTCTGGGTACTGCAATACCTCGACCACTGGCCCTCGGTCCAAACAGTTTGCCCAACGTCTAATGTACACTGATTGTGCCATGTCCAGCCGTGGTCAAACTTCATTTCCGCGTGTCCCCCCTAACACTACTTCGCCATTTATGACAAGTCTCCATGTCAGCTCGCCTGTTGACGAAGTCTCACCTTCTGCTCCATTCTTTGGCCCGCAGGCTGCTGCTCCCTGTAAACTGTTGACATGCCCTGCGGGCCTCAGATGTATCAATCGCTCAACAGTAGTCTCCCCTCTTTGTCGGCCGAGACTGTAGCATTAAGTGTAGATTCTCTGAAAAGGCTTTGAATAGATGTTGCTTAGAAATATAGATTTCTTACAGTGTTATGTTGAAGACCGTGGCGGGGTTCACTATCTCTCGCCCCTTCATTATATGTTGCATCCCTTAACGTTGCCTTAAGCCATGGCCTGAGAATCGAGACCGTTGCTATACTGTGATCGGAAACGCTTATAAAAAAAATAATTTCCTGGACTCCATATCATGAACGTTAGTTGAAGACAGTAAAATTAGACTTCATTTCATTACTTGTATTGACCTTCATCTCCCTCGCCCATGCATGCATACTAACCCACCCTATCCTTTCCTATATAAGCTCTTACTTTTCTCTCCTTACTTTATCCCTACTGGACTGCTTGGATTTCACCGCAGCTAAGTGTTTTTTAAAATTATTATTTCGTGTTATTCGTTTCATGTGTGTACTATTTGTCCGTTGAGGAAGGCTCTTTGCCGAAACGTTCGCTGTTGTGTTACGTCTTGTCAGGCCTACTAATACCCTGTTTTTTTTATATTATAAATTTACCTATACTAACCCGGGCAGTCCAAGTCGTTTACCCCATAAAGCGGAATCATCTCTTTGCTCTTGCTGCCATGTTCTATAAATAAACAACCGAGTGTAGAGAGGTAGTGTTGTTGTTTGTAATGTTGATTCGTCGGATACCCCCCCCCCACCGTAACCCCCCCCCCTTTTTTTTCCAACACCTTTCCCCACTCTGTTCGTTTGTGAGGAATTGTCTTATGATACATTTGTAAAATAGGGTTAATGCGGGTTTTTAGCGACAAAGACATCCTGACCAAAACTTCAATCATACGTGTATATAAAGTCCACGTTAACACCGTGGCCAGAAAACGGTTGTAGTAATCATGTTGTAGTGAAGTGACTCATACTTGAAATGGTCAAAGGGAAAAAAAACAACTCCTTTATATTTATGTTATTTACTATTTGCGTGTGTGGTAACGGGGTGGGGTATTGGAAAAGCCAGTGATGCCATTTCATACTTTTCCTGCATCTACAGACATGATGTGATATCATGGTAAAGTAGTTCAGTCTGTGTGACGGAAAAAAAGTGTGTGTGAATCCTCCACCATGCTGTCATTAGCTGGAGCTGGGCACACCCGATGATGTAAAAGGTCTTGTGGTATTTCAACTTATCTCTTTTACCGTTGGTGGCTGGAAGTTGCTGTCGTTTCAGTTGCGCTACTGTGACCGACCGACATGCCCTAAAAGGAATCCTGTCTTTTGTTTTCACGCCTATGTCTGCTCTGTACTACACTCCGCTTCATAAAATGCGTTGTGAGTGTTGAAATACAATGTATCTTATACAACGCCACAGATGAATAAGCAACCGACGTGTCCAAATAATAAAAAAAAATATATGTTTGACACAATGATTAGAATAAAGAGATAAGGTTGAACGTACATTTAGTGGAAGCAGTGTTTAAAATTGAAAATGAAAGGAAAAAAAGCCACCTCATCCTTCCACGCAAGTATTTCCCCCCTCGACCGCAAAAAGAGAAAAGTTACTTCTTCTAGAGTCTGGTTTTCATGTGTTTGCTTCAAGAGGACTGTCCGGTCCACCCTGTGGTGGCCTTATTTAAAGTTATCCCGGGGCGGCACTTCCGGTGCAGAGTTTTTTTTAAAATTATCTTGGACGAAGGCGTCAAAGCCACAGCCTAAAACTTCACCACTTTTCCCAATACACTAAATTGTAGTTTAGGTTGATATTAGGCTAATATTTACTGCTGTAATCTACAATTTAATTTATCTTTGCCTAACAAAATAAGGTTTTTTTCAGTCGCGAATATCATCTTAAAACGTGATTTAAAAAAAAAGCTGGGGGGGGGGTAGGGTTGATGCGCGTTATTATCTTTTCTTAAAAGGGTTAATGCGATTTTGTGTGTGCATTCTTAGCACCTTCAGGCTGTATTATAATTATACTCAATCTATATTAACACATTAAAGCCGTATTACTGCCACAAAGGCCGTATTATTGCCACCCAGAGCTGTATTGTTGCCATCCCAATGTGTATTATTGCACCCACAGCTGTAATGTTGCCATCCCAAGGTGTATTATTGCACCCAGAGCTGTAATGTTGCCTCCCCAAGCCGTATTATTGCACCCATAGCTGTAATGTTGTCACCCCCAAGGTGTATTATTAACGCCTTCCGTGATCTCAAGAACAAAATGCATAAGTACTGCCAGTAATCCGCAAACTTTACTCATGTGAATACTGTCACGAAATTTCGATAATGTTGATTAGAAATCAGGAATTTCCGAGTGCATGACGTTCATTTTCATTGCTTACATTCTCTTTTTAAAAAAATCAATGAAGATAAGAGTATTTATAATTATGTTGACTTTAAGCTGGGCAGTGGCTACTGGCGAGCTTTGAATAAACCCATTTAATTCTGAAATCATGTGCTGATTGCACGTGTGGGTCACGCCGAGCAGATAAGCTCGTGGGGGCGTAAGAAATTGACTTAGAAATCCAAACGAACAAGAACAAGTTGGAAAGTTTATAGTGTTTGGTCGAGGAATGCGCCGTTTAATTTCATCATGTCATTCACTCAATCAGGAACGACGAAGCCAAGCTTGTTTAGTTTGTAATATAATGGGCGTCATATAACAGTGACCCAAACACTAGTCGGATGCGAGATATACAAGTACATGTTATTATAAATCGTAGGCGTGTTAAAAGTCCCTGGTTGGCTTGCGAGGGTCGCGTCGGTATTACTAGGCGAAATTATTGTTAAAATTACACAACTTCTGTCCATATTAATTCAAGTAACTCGAGTAGATGGAAAGTTCACCACAGCTCATCGCCACAAAATATAGATCGTTTTGCCGCTCTTCCTTTGCGACTAATATTTCAAGTTTAATGTATTTGTGCTCATTTTAAAACGCTATAGTTTAAGTGGAAGGCTAACATCTGATGAACTTATATCCCATTAAAAAAAAAGTCTGTTCATGGCCGGTTGTAAAATTAGTTGCCATCGTTAATATGGAAAGAATCATGTAAGAAGATACAAAGTCTAGTCTTCGCAATTTTGTCTATAGAAAATACTGCCGGGCTCTTACAAAATTTTGTTTAACGTTCTTTTAAGTTTAGCTATGTTTAACGGCGAACTGCGTATGGAGAAGCCCTATCTATTAGAGGTAGAACTGTATGAATGATAAATAACCAAAAAAAAACAACAAAAAAACTTACTTATTGGAGAGGACTATCTCACATTGAACAACGCTCTAATCCGGAATTTCCAGAGTTCGAGGAGATACCGCACGCTATATTACAACATATTGATAGGTACCACCCCGTCAAAGTTGTCTTTTGGCTGAAAGAATTTGGCAATAGGCCATTGAATCTAAAGCCGCCCCCAGGCCGTGTATGTACGCTGAAAGCAGACACAATGCATTGTACCTCCACACCCGCCTCCCCCCTACCTTTACCCCCGACGGATGCGGTTTTGTAATTGCCATTTTGGGTTCTATTTTAGCCATACATCAAGCTATATATATATAGTTCATACAGCAATCTGAAAGCGGTTAATCTAATTTTTACATTGACCTACATTAACTGGGAGAGTTTGTCCCGAGTTTTATGGAACAGTTCGGCCTTGTTTTAGTGCACAAGGAATGTCGTCATTAAATACATGTCACTGCAGGAAAATTGTTGCTTTATTTCATTATTTATTAACGAATGTCATCTCCCATCATATTTTTACAATCGCAGTATGTGACTTTGTTCTTGTTAATTTAAAATATAGTTTCTTTTGTGTGGTTTTTTTACGGCTACACTCTTGTCAATTAAGAAAAGGGTCACAGGGTGGTGCTTATAAACTTGGCAGTCGAACATGATGCCAAAATTTTTAAGTAAATCCCTTATATTAACTTCACCGCCGTCTCTGTCTCTCTCTCTGTCTGTCATGTGCGGGCGGAAAAACAAAAGTAAAAAATGACACACTTCCCGTGATGCCATCGAGCTGAAATTTGGCACAAAAGACTCGTGTCACCTAACAATGCACCGTATCAAAATTTCAGATCGATCGAACGTACCGTAATTAAATTAATGCATTTTTAGTTTTTCTATATAAAACTATATGTAGCAGTCCCTATTGTTTACATTTTACGGGTCACTTGACTTCACGCCAGCCATCGGTGACCACATCTCGTGTTTTAACCAGGTGGAATTCACTCAGTTTCAGGCTGTACATGTTTGTCGCGTTGGAACATAATCAATACTGTAAGTTCTGTCTCATATACAAGGGATTTATAGTCACAAACTTTGTTTTTACGTTTTTAAAAAAAAATTATTCCACCAATTTCGATGGCACACCATTGTCGATCGATCCAAACCCTTCATCCACCGAAAAGCCACGATGCACCCAAACTCACTGTCCACCCCACCCCAATATCCACAACACCCCAATATCCACTCGCCCCAATATCCACCCACCCCAATATCCACCCAACCCCAATATCCACCCAACCCCAATATCCACTCACCCCAATATCCAGCCCACCCCAATATCCACCCCACCCCAATATCCACTCACCCCAATATCCACCCCAATATCCACTAACCCCACTATCCACCCCACCCCATTATCCACTCAACCGCAATATCCACCCCACCCCAATATCCACCCCACCCCAATATCCACCCCACCCCAATATCCACTCACCGCAATATCCACCCCACCCCAATATCCACCCAACCCCAATATCCACCCAACCGCAATATCCACCACACCCCAATATCCACACTACCCCAATATCCACCACACCCCAATATCCACTACACCCCAATATCCACCACACCCCAATATCCACACTACCCCAATATCCACCACACCCCAATATCCACACTACCACAATATACACTGGTCGCCTCCCCGAATTTTATAAAAGATACATTGATGACGGCATTGGGGTCACTCATATGGAGAGGAGTGAACTTGACACGTTCATCAACTTTGTTGATTCTTTTCACCCCTCCATTAAGTTCACTCACACGATTTCCGAACTATCGGTTAATTTCCTGGACATTACTGTAACTCTCCAGAAGAACCGCCTCCTCACTTCGGCCTACTTCAAACCTACGGACAGTCACTCTTACCTACTCTATCCCTCGTCTCATCCCAAATCCTGTAAGGATTCTATTCCATTTTCACAACTCCTTCGCCTCCGTAGGCTGTGTCAATCTAATGAGGACTTTTTGGAAAAGGCGTTGGAAATGGTGGAGTTTTTTAGACAAAGGTCTTACCCTGAAGCTATACTTCAATCTGCACTTCAGCGAGTTAAAAACTTCACTCGTGCCGACGCTTTTGTATCACGCTCCAGTGATAGTAATGAAAGGAGCAAATTGGTGCTCACATACCATCCCCACAACATCAGAGCAAAGGAAATATTTGTGAAAAACCGCACCATTCTCCTCGCGGACCCTGAGACAAACAACATATTTTCCACCCCACCCCTCATTGTATTCAGGAGGGACAAAAATCTGCGAGACCTATTGGTTCGTAGCCGTCTGCTTATTCCGTCCTCCCATCTGGGCACTAAGCCATGTGGTCGTAATCGCTGCAAGACATGTCCCTTTGTTACCCAGACGGACCAGATTGTCTTCCCTAAGGGGACATTCAAGATTAGGAATGGCTATCTTTGTACTAGCCGCAATGTGGTCTACACCATTGTGTGTAAGCGCTGTCCTTTGAAGTACATTGGTGAAACGGGGAGGTTACTCTCTTGCCGTATCGCGGAACATGTACGTGCCATTAAACAAGACAAACAGTATCCTGTCTCCCGACACTTCAATGGACGGGACCACATGGGCGTCGATGACATGTCTGTCACCGCCTTGGTTTCTTGTACAAACACACCCGGCCGGGTCAGTCTGGAGAATAGACTAATCCATGAATATGGGACTCTTACACCACATGGGATCAACGTTGTGTTCGCACTGACAAGCTGATTGATTGGCCACACCCACCCTTTCCTTTCCTATTTAAGCTCTTACTTTTCTCTCCTTGCTTTATCTCTACTGGACTACTTGGATTTCACCGAAGCTAAGTGTTTTTTTTTCTATTATTTCGTTTTATTCGTTTCATTTGTGTACTATTTGTCCGTTGAAGAAGGCTCTTTGCCGAAACGTTCGCTGTTGTGTTACGTCCTGTCAGGCCTACTAATACCCTGTTTTTATTTTATGCATTTACCTTTTTAAAAGCCTGATTGCAGTCTCACCCCCATTACTTTATTCACAATATCCACCCCACCCCAATATCCACCCAACCGCAATATCCACCACACCCCACCCTAATATCCACCCTACCCTAATATCCACCCCACCCCAATATCCACCACACCCCAATATCCACCACACCCCAATATCCACACTACTTTACTTCCTTTTCACCATACCACCTTTACGTCAAACCAGCATTTACGTCACACCATCTTTCGCGTCACCCAATCACTCACGTCGCACCATCACTCATGTGATATCATCATTTACACCATACCATCATTTACATGACGCCATCATTAATGCCACCGCATGACCAACTAACCCCTGCTTCCTTTCCACCGCATCCATCACACTCCACCTCATCCACCGTGTATTCCACACGTCTCACCCCCACCCCCACCCCCGTCTATAATTGGAGAGACAAAAAATGAACTGACATTGTTAGTCTATAAATAGAACCGGAGGTATGAGTTGATGAGGTATAGAACGCCGTCTAATGGCGTGAACACAAGAGTGTGTGTGTGGGGGGGTGGTGGTGGGAGATAACACCTTCTGGTGATTGAGAGCAAATAAAGATTGCCGATAAAAGGCTTCTCAGCTGAGGGGATTGAATGGAAGTACCGAGGCGTGATCGAGTTTTGTCCTATGTGATTGGCGCTGAGTTTAAACGTCTAACCCACTTGCAGGCGTTTTTGACCACTCCGAGAATTATTTAGTAACAACTCAGTTGGCCAATACGTGTTCAAAGCTCTCGTTCTGTAGGTCTTTACACAACTGACGAATGTGGGACGTTTCATTGTCCGTCCTGAAGCAGATAAACGGTAGACGACCGGGGCTTGGGGCTGGTTGAAAGTTGTGGTAACGTAATAGGTTGAAAAGAGAGTGGAAAATTTCGGACTGCATAACCTATCATTCCCTCCTCAGAGTGCTTCCATTCTCCTTTATAAACTCCAATAAATTTTGCTCTAAGAACGTTAACATGAGGTAAATTGACAGTAAAACATTTGCGGGAGGGGGGGGGTCAAATCCATTTTCTGAATGACGATGAGGTGCAGCACTGTACTACTCCCCACAGGTTACAACACAGCGGAGAAACTTCACTCAGAGAGCCACCAAGGTAAGGAAGGATCTCCCGGTCTCATCATGTGAGCACGCAATTAATTGGCCCCACACTCGGGGCAACTGTTTAAACCAG
This sequence comes from Ampullaceana balthica, assembly GCA_944989445.1. Lineage (NCBI taxonomy): Eukaryota > Metazoa > Mollusca > Gastropoda > Lymnaeidae > Ampullaceana > Ampullaceana balthica. The sequence goes on from CALYLW010000917.1 coordinate 287,047, forward strand.
CAGTGTGGGTGGGTGTACGGTGAGAGATGGCCGATAAGGCTAATTGCCATGAGCGTAACACGACAGGACGGAACCCCACATGCAAACCTCACTCCCAGATAAGTGTGGGCGATACGTTACAATACGGCCCGGAAAGGATGCTCACGGTTTTTTGTAATAATTTTTTTTTAAATTAGGGTGGGGGGGGGGAGGAACAGGGCTGTTTCTCCCAGGGGTCAAGGCCGAACTCCGGCCGTCGCTCTTTGGGCTTCTTTCAACATTCGGTATACATTCTTCATTCGCGCTAGTTAGCCCCTGAAACGTTGTCTCTGTCTGCCCACGATAGCGTACCGGTACACTTGCACTGCAGATCCAGAATACTGATGTATCAGGCTCTGTGTTCATAAATGATAATTTAAAGTTTTTTTTTCTTTCCTTTTTGTTTCTGGGGTAGGGGTGAGGGGGATTTTGGTGTCGCTTTATGACGAACGTTCCCAGAATGAAACAAGATAAGTTGAGATGAATGATGAATTATTAAAGTCTCCAGCATTACGGCGTACCACCGTGCCGCTATCGTTTGGCCTCTACAATCTATACATCACCATAACTCAAAACTCATCTACAAAAGCTGTTTGCGTTGTGGAAGATGCTCGGGTTTTTTAAAAAAAAATAAAAAAAATTTTAAGCGTAGGTGCATATCTCTTGGTCATACCTTAAAAATTAGCTAAACTTCGAAATGCGAATCTTCAGAGTTAGGTATGTTAAACCCTCAAGCTTATCGCAATAATTCAATTTTGTATTAAAACTCTTATTTACAGAACAGCGTAAATCGATTGCCATAGGGGCCGCACCCGAGAGATCAACTTGTAAACTTAGAACAGTCATTAATGTACGTTTTGTTAACATCCTTCAAAACCATTCCAATAAGTTTTGGCATAATTTTTTAATAAACCGGTCTGTTGACGCGACTGCGGTACCAAGCTGATCATTCATGCATGATTTACTCGGATATTGCATTCGTTTGGGTTCTTTCTGAAAATAGCAGTCACAGTTCAATACCGATTGATTGTTTCGGAGATATTTCTACGCACACAGTTCCTTTGAAATCTATTGGTGGTTCTAAAAGACGTTGAAATAACTTAGAGGCTTGGTCGTGGCCTATAACTCTGACTATCTATATAAGTTACAAACTCCGTGCCTCTTTGCACACATTGGTGCTTTTTGCTTTGACATTACTCTGGCGCCAACAAATATAATTGCATGACATGCGATCCTTACCATCACACGTCATGATGTCACTGCTATCATCTGATATCTTATGACAACCATTACATTTCATGCACATGGAAACATGTTTTCTGCACTGTTCATTTTGGGAATCATACACATTTCAATCACCCCACTGATATCTAGCATTCTAACTAATCTGTATTATAGTTTGGAAACGTTTGTCATACAAGAGCGCCCCCGTCCAAACCGTCATATCCTTGTGCTCAATTTGTCTACACACCGGCACACATCCTAACCATCGCACCATACTCACATCGTCCACACACACGTCCACACGACATATCCTAACCAGGAACCATCACACCATCCTGAATCTCACATTGACAACACACAAACAGGCGCACACACATGACGGTACCTATCCAAATATTGTTGATGGCCCATGGGACCCTGCCTAGGAAGGCTTCTTGTAGGAACCACCGCAGTCTATGACATTTCGCTCCAATTGACTCACCTCTTGTACAAACGAAGTCTGTCTCCCCCTCGGGACCTTACCCAGCTGTTTCTGCGGCTTGTTTCTCTACTGTTCTCACTTATTTTCCCCGCGTCTCACCGTCTTATTTACGGCAAATAATGACGTTCATCACAACCTTTATCCTACGGGGAGGGATGTGGCCGCCGTCTTGCGGCAAGTTAGCGGTGTACGTCAGTTCCTGTTGGTGGCATCTGATTTAACAATACACAACAGCCAGATCGTTACGTGTAATTAATGGTTGTACTGTTACAGTACCAGCCATCTAAAATCAGAAAATCGTCACATAGTTGAGCACATTAGGTCAATTAGAACATGGAACGCGTTTAGTCAGCACATGTAAAACGTCTTGCAATAAACCAGGGGTGGCCATACCTATAGTAACTGAGAGCCATTTGAAAATATTTTTAAAAAATTGTTTGAGAGCCGCATTGAAGCGCTATGGGTCATTAAACATGGTTTGGAAATCTTCCAGTAATCCTTATAACATATATTTCCTAAATTGTACGCGAGCCGCAATGTGAACACAGAAGAGCCGCATGCGGCTCCGCGAGCCGCAGTTTGGCCACCGTTGCACTAAACGATAGCTTGAGCCAAAGAAACAAGCTTTTGACCCTGTGCATGTGTTTCGCTCTCATCATTGAAAATACACCACCGATGTCTTGTAGTTTCTAAAACCAACTTCTTCTGTCCCAGGAATACGACTTTCTCTGACATGTTGGCAGCCAAACACACTACCACGCGATCGCAAAGTCACAAAATTTAAATTATGTGCCGTCTCAATTGACCTTTAATTATTGCGTTAAACCAATATCATCGAAATTTCGAAGGAAAACTTTAATTTAGTAGCGGGCGCTGAAAAGGTTTAGCAGAGATTGGTCTACACAATTGGGAATAAAGTTAGTTTCAATCATCTGCCTTTCTTTGCAAATAAGAGCAGCTGAAATTTACAGGAAGTAGATACAATGCACCAAAGCCCGATTCAGTAACATGAGTTAAATTTTGGCTTTTTAGACGCAGAAGCTTTTAAATAGCCGGCAGTACATAAAATGCTACATTGTGTCCTTTTTGTTATCGGAGATTACAATACTCTCCACGTCTTCCTCAACCTTCATTTGAAATAAACTATAATATATTGACCCCGCCCCTTTTTAGTACATGCTTTAAATAACAACTCTCTGTCCAATCATTATTTCACCCCCTCACGTTGTCTGATTGAGCTTAAATTTTGCATACACATTGTTTTCCGACAAGAGTATACCAATGATCAATTACCGCGTACTAATAGTGAATTAATTAGTTAAATTATTTCATTTAACGGACTTTTATTTATAGAGATATTCTGCCTTATTCTATATAGCGTGTTGACGTTCAGTAAAAAAATATTAAGACTGAAGAGGTTAAAATGTAAATTTTAGGGCTGGTACTGATTAACAAAAATTTGTTTGATTGTGACGTAACACAACAAATTTGTTCTGCCATGCAAGAAATAAGGAAGAAAAACCTTTTTGTTAACGTATGCACGTCTAGAAAATAATAGTAATACGACGGAAAAGTATGAAGTAACAAAAAATATAAATTATTAATAAATTGAAAAAAATATTAGAGACATTTTCTTAAATTTTAATCGAATTTTAACGGATCAAATTAATTTTAATCGATCAAATTTTTTAACGATTAATCGAATAATTAATCATTAATTTCCGCATCCCTAGTAAATTTATTAAAACTTTTCTTCAAAGCACAAAATTTTGTTTACATGAGCACAAAAGAGAAAAAAAAACAAAAGTTATCTGGGAACATTGAACTTTTTAGAGGATACAATTGAAATTATTGGTCGCTTGATAAACTTTTATTTTAAAGTGTTATTATTTGTCTACAGAAAATGTTAAAAATGGATGTATGTTGTGATGTGGTCATTAAATTCATCACCCTTTACTTTTAAGTGTAAAATTTTTTGGGCTTCATCGGATTACAGGGAAAAAAATATTTATTTATTTATTTACTGGTCTCATGTAAACAAAAACATCTGCTTTAGAATGTTATCCAATATATATTTAAGTGATGAGAGCTCAAAATGTGTGCTCTACGTGTTAGTAAAACATCTTTACAAAATTTATTATTTTCATCATCACTTACCATTTGGACATGTGCTCTTAGCAATTCAAATATATTTATTTGTTAAAAGAATGATTCCTTATCATTATTGTTCCCCCCCCCTCCCACACTCTTTATTTTTTTTTAAAATTCAAATAAAGTCACATTTTCAAGAAGATACGTTGAAGTAAATGACAGAGCATATGAGTTGAAAGATTGGAAAAACAAAAGGACACCTCTTCATCATTGAACAAAACAACAAGAAAATAGCAGGCCGTGATAACATCGGACGTTTTCCACGTGTTAGTAACGGCGGTAATCATGGGATCATGTTGAGCGTTGAGCGCCGACCCTTATCTCGTCTTTGTCTTTGTTGTCGAGCTGCCGATACTCGCCGCTGAGAAAGGCCCGGGGGTATTCATCGGCCGTGTTGACGGGATGCACTAATACCTTTGTATCCACCTATCTGACCAGCGCCACCAAAACATTACGGCCTCTTGCCTCAACAACTGCAGGTGTCCTTAACTTTGCCCACCTACCCCGGCGGGTGTTGTTGACAACTTGCAGCCTACCCGTCAGATAAGTGGAGACCCCCTGGGCTGCAGGAATGACGTTTCTTTTAAATAATCCAATCTAGGGTCAATGTCGGTTAGAAAGTCGAAATTCCATGAGCAGACCGGTGTGGCGCCTCTGTTCTTGTCTTTGATGTCTATATTCTGTGTTGTCACGCCTTGCCGCGGTAGTCGGGACGATTGAACTTGACTAATACAGATTATATGACTTCAATATAAAATGTGAAACCACTTTGTTTTTTTTTGTTTTTTTTTGTTTTTTTTTATAGCGAGAGCGAAATATTTTTTTTACAGCAAAATCGAATAGCGTATAAATGTGTACGATCTCTCGTAAGACAGTCGGTTTCGGAAACAATTAAAATAGCCCGGGTTCGTCTATCAAAGATCATTGTGTGCATCACGTCCAACAAGTTTCGCACACTTTTATCGGCGATGTGTATTTCCTTCACACGTGTGGTTTTCAGGATCCCCCCCCCCTTTCTCAGTATTTTACGTTTTTCCAAGTTGCCCTATACGTCACATTCTACCAAGCACTAAGTGCGAAAAACCTCATAACATTGAAATAAAACTTGAGTTTAAAAGTAGTAAAACGTCTTTTTATACCACATTTACCACCTGGTTTCTTGGATTCTGCTATAAATTATTCCCCAGTCCTGTTATTTGTTTGCGACGCATCCGCTGTATTTTGCGGGGTAATAGAAAAAAGATTTTCTTTGAAAATTCGCCTCTTGCGCAAATTTTCGAGAACCGCTGGGCTGTTGTTTAGCTTATATATGCCGTGAGTTGGCACCAGCAGTTTATGATCGCTTGGAACTATGCAATATTTGCAAAAAAAACTCGCTTTTAACTGCAGCTCAGTAGTCTTTGTCTATTGCATTTTTAAAAAATATTTTATTATTATTATTATTATAATTATTATTACATCTCTTCGCGTCTATCTGTTTGACTTGATTCGTGAAATTGTCTCTTTTCATCTCTCTCTTTTGCTTGATTCATGCAACTGTCTGGATGCATCCATTTGACTCTATACTTCTGAAAGACTAAATAGGTGTACATCTTACATATACAATACAGGTTTATCCGGAAACTTGGCCAGTCAAGGGGAAAAAACAGGTTTACTTGACTTTTTTTGTTGAATTGTTTTCTTGTTGGTGTGCGTAAAGTGTTTTGAAATCGAAAAGTTTGGATGCGGTGTCGCTAAGAGTGAAGAAAGAAAGAAACCGTGCTGTAGACTGTAAAAGTAAGAATGAATAAATTGACTCGCAGAAACAAAGACATTTACAACTAACCAAGATTTGCATCAGTCAATTATGTCAATTTATCCGCAGAAAACATGATTTCTCGCCTTGTATAATATACTAATTAGTGTGTGTGGGGGGGGGAGATGTGTGTAGGGTGTGGAGATGTGTCTGTGTGGGGGGGGGGAGTGCACTGTCCTCTGCCGCCGTTGGACATCTCCTGTGTATGTTAAAGAACCTTGTCGTATTCTCGTTCTTGTGATCAAGGCATTCGAACCGACAACTCGCCCTCTTCGAACGGAACGAACGTGCGGGTGTCTTGTTTATTTGGATGGCCCGGGAAGCCCCCCCCCCGCTCACCTCCCCACCCCCCGATGGTTGTAACAGCGGGCTCACCTGAGCGCGTCCCCACGACCGTGCACGCCGAGGCTTGGCGGTGCCCTCTATGAGCATGTGGTGATCGGCTGGGCAACGAACGATGCGCTGTGTTTGCGAGCGTAGACGCCGTCTAGACACAACATATTTAAGAACATTGGTGTGATTTGTCCGGGTAGGGGGGAAAGGAAATTAGAGGCCGCCTCTGTGTTATAGAGCTGCGTTTAGTCAGGGAGCCGGTCGTGCACGAGTCTTTACTGGAAACAGATCGCGGTAATCAAACGCGGGAGTGGCAGCAAAGAAATAATCGCTTCCCCGATTGTCGTGTTCCGCGATGTTGATACTATCCATCATACATGCCCGTAAGGTTGATACAGTCAATGCCCATGCTGTCAATGCCCGTAATGTTGATTCTGTCAATGCCCGTAATGTTGATTCTGTCAATGTCCGTAATGTTGATTCTGTCAATGCCCGTAATGTCGATTCTGTCAATGCCCGTAATGTTGATTCTGTCAATGTCCGTAATGTTGATTCTGTCAATGTCCGTAATGTTGATTCTGTCAATGTCCGTAATGTTGATACTGTCAATGTCCGTAATGTTGATTCTGTCAATGTCCGTAATGTTGATACTGTCAATGTCCGTAATGTTCATTCTGTCAATGTCCGTAATGTTGATTCTGTCAATGTCCGTAATGTTGATTCTGTCAATGTCCGTAATGTTGATTCTGTCAATGTCAGTAATGTTGATACTGTCAATGCCCGTAATGTTGATTCTGTCAATGTCCGTAATGTTGATTCTGTCAATGTCCGTAATGTTGATACTGTCATCAATGTCCGTAATGTTGATAATGTCAATGTCCGTAATGTTGATACTGTCATCAATGTCCGTGATTCAGGAAGTGCAGATCAACAGAAGATCAAATAGCATACATAGCCCAAGAAATAGAAGACGGCTTCCAGGAAAAGAAATCAACCACCGTTGTCTGGGTTGACCTAGAAAAAGCATTTGATAAGGTCTGGAAAGAAGGTCTAATTCAAAAGCTACAAAATACCCATGTATCCCACCGAATGTTAAACTGGATCACAGAATATTTAACTAATTGCAAGGCTCTAGTCAAAATGCAAGGAAAAAGGAGCAACACAGCTACGATACACAATGGAGTCCCCCAGGGAGGTGTTCTGTCACCCACACTGTTTCTAATTTTTATAAATGACTTACTTCAAATTATTCCTAGAAAAGTAAAAGGCAGCATGTACGCTGATGATCTGGCTCTACTTAGCACAGAAGAATACACAGGCACTTCAAAATTTAGGCTACAAGATGCACTGACCAACCTCAACCTATGGTCTAAGGAATGGGGTATGACCATAAATTCCAAAAAAACTACCTACACAATCTTCTCCCTTTCAACCAAACAACAAAGTATCAAACTAACCTTAGACAAAATAGTCCTGGAAAAAAATGACAATCCGACATATCTAGGAGTTACGTTTGACCCAAGGCTAACCTGGAGAAACCAAATAGATAACGCACAAAAAAAAGGAATCCAAAGACTGGCGCTGATGAAAAAACTAGCTGGTTCAGACTGGGGCGCAAACCACTCCATCCTGAAGAAAACATACACCAGCTATATAAGACCTACCCTAGAATATGGATCCACAGTGTGGAGCACAGCAGCAAAATCCAACCTCCAAAAAATAGACAAAGTTCAAAACCTAGGGCTTCGAATAATTACAGGAGCAATGAAAACTACCCCAATCAGAGCAATGGAGGACCTAGCTACCCTAAGTTCTATGGAAGTTAGACGAGAATACAAAACCTTAACACAGTTCACCAAATTAGAAGCATCAGTACATCACCCTCTAAAACCCAAGCTGCAAAAATCCTACTCAACTAAAAGACTCCAAAGAACAAACTTTATTCAAGAAGCCAAACATCTAAAATCCAAACATAAAATTGATAACATTGTGATTGAAGCGACACATCCCCACAGCCACTTCCCACCCTGGGACCCAAGTCCACCTCTAATAATCAGAGACAACTTAACCAGCATAGGAAAAAAATCTGACTACACAACTGACATACTAAGAGTAACAGTAAATAGCATCATCAAAGAACAATATCCTGAAAATTCCTGGATAAGAGTCTACACCGATGGCTCCTCAGAAAAAGCCACAAAAAATGGAGGAGCCGGCATTCTTATAGAGTGGCCTAACGGAGAACACCTTGAAAAAGCAACTGCCATAGGAAGTCTCTCAGATAGCACTAGAGCTGAAAGGAAAGCACTAGAGCTTGCCGCAAAAATTCTAACAAGTGACCCCCACTCTAAAAACAGCCAGATTGTCATCCTCACTGATGCTAAGTCAGTGCTTCAGTCTCTCAAAAACCCAAACACTTTGATCAATCAGACACTCAGTACAGAACTATTGAAACTGAGCAAAATAACAAAAGAACTTATTCTCCAATGGATCCCTGGACATGTGGAACTTGTAGGAAATGACACTGCTGACTCCTTGGCAAAAACTGGAGGCAGTCAAAACCAGGCAGAGCCATCTCTACACCACGAAGAAATCAAGGCAATGCTCAAAAGAAGTGAATCTGAAAGATGGTCCGAGCTCAAAGAAAACCACCCAAAAAGTGATGCATACTTCAAACTCCCCCGCAAATCACAAAACATCATTTTCAGGCTAAGGACGGGCCACAACAAACTTAGGCAACACATGTTCCGCAAACTTCGAATTGGAGAAAGCGAAATGTGCCCCTGCGGGATAGCTGCGGAAAATGCGGAACATGTTCTCCAAAACTGCCCTCTGTACCACCATACCCGGACAGACATATGGCCCCAGGAAGCTACCCTCGATGACAAACTCTATGGTGGACTGGAACAACTGACAGCCACAGCGCAGTTCATCACAAATATAGGACTTGCTGTCTAAATCCTCTATCAAAAGATTTTGAGAACGAAGAAGAAGAAGAAGAATCAATGTCCGTAATGTTGATACTGTCAATGTCCGTAATGTTGACACTGTCAATGTTCGTAATGTCGATACTGTCAATACTGTCAATGTCCGTAATGTTGATACTGTCATCAATGTTCGTAATGTCGATACTGTCAATGTCCGTAATGTTGATACTGTCATCAATGTCCGTAATGTTGATACTGTCATCAATGTCCGTAATGTTGATACTGTCATCAATGTCCGTAATGTTGATAATGTCAATCTCCGTAATGTTGATACTGTCATCAATGTCCGTAATGTTGATAATGTCAATGTCCGTAATGTTGATACTGTCATCAATGTCCTTAATGTTGATACTGTCAATTTCCGTAATGTTGATACTTTGATTATCCGTACAGTTGATACTGTCAATATCCGTACATTTGATACTGTCTATATCCGAAGAGTTGATGCTGTGAATATTCGTAATGTTGAAAATATCAATATCCTTAATGTTGATACTGTCAAAGTCCGTAATCTGGATACTGTGATTATCCGTAATGTTGTCACTGCCAATGTCCGTTATGTCGATACTATCAATGCCCCTAATGTTGATATCGAAAAAATCCGCATTGTCGTTATAATTTCCGAAAATTCATTTGTAACGTTGTTATACTTAATTTTTGTAAAGTTGTTAAAGTCAATGACCCTCATGTTGCTATAGACGGCAGGACATAGTGTAACTTTTCATGACTGGCATTAAAGAATGTTCTCGCCATGGACGAGGCATAAAGTAAGCCAAATATATTGAAACGTTCACAATTTGTGAACATTTCATCATCTCATAGCATTTACTCACTCGGATCTTCGACTCACATTTGTCAGGTTAAAAATAAAATAATCGCATCAGTGGAAAAACACCTGTATGACGTCAGGGTTTGCTTAAGGATAGCGGTTGTGACTTGTTTCCTTAAATCCTTTATATCAACCCGTAGCGTCTGCCTTTCTGTTACAAAAACTTTGGATCGATTTTTAACCCACTTCCCGGTAGCCCGGTAGCCTATCGAGCTGACATTTTGCGGGCAGACTCGTGGCGACGATAAAAATGATCAAATTTTCACATCGATCGAATGTACTATAATTAAATTGATGAATTTTAAGATTATCTCTATGTATCCCTGTGTATCATGTAAATGTGTATGCTAGTCTGTCGCGCGGTGCGTATTGTATTGAAAATACTTTAAGTTATAAATTTAAAGGATTTATAGTCAAAAAGTTTTTTTAAAACGTTTAAAAAAAAATAAACATTTAGAACTAAAATCAATAGGGAAGCAACAAGGGCAGGCCGGGACGTACTAAGTTTGAGCCCCACGGCCCAATGCTCCCTGCATGGATGGTTTGGGGGAGGGGGGTGAAGGGTCAATCAATTTCCGAAAATTTTAAAGCAATTTTATTTGTGACATTTCACCAGGTACCAAGAAGTTCAATTACGCATGAATTCAGAATTAGCCTGTTTTTATTAATAAGTATAAAAAAAAAGAAGAAGAAAAATATAAACTCACCGATTTCTGTTTAATAACAGGGTTTTATCAAATACATCTCAGTAACTTGTACTGCAGCCTTTCCAACATTATTACTGTGTTAAAGCGCCATATGGCTCTGCTCAATTCTGGACACACTTTGTCAAATTAGGCCAAGATTATTTTTTGAAATTCTTTGGGTTGCCAGAAAATTTTTAATCTGTCAACACAGACCTATTTTTGGATTTCTTAATCTGTCAGCCTGATAATACAGGCCCCCCTCTCTCTTTCTGTCTCTCTCTCACACACACACACACAAACAAACACGCTCTCACGCATGCACACACAATGAAATAACGTTTGTGTACATGCGTGTTTGCATGATTATATACATAATTCTAAAATATTTAAACTATTTAAATACACTTTCTCCTGTCAAGGATTGGTTGCAACAAATTTAGATATCACATTTTTGTTATGGAAACTAGTTAACCGACAAAGCGGCCCCGACATAACGGCTCCGGTCTAAACGGCCCTGGACTAATAGATGGATTAATAATCAAAATACAATCAAATATCATATTAGTACTAGCTGACCCGCGGCATAGCATACGCCGCTAATGATTTAGTGACGGGTGAAGACTTCCTGAAAGATACAGTTGTCAAAATGGGGTGGGTTTGGGCAAACGACGACTGTGAGTGAATGAAAAGAAGGAACTCTGGAGAGACCCGCGGCGTAGCTTACGCCGCAGACTTGCTCATCACAGAAAGTGCAAAGAACGCTTTGGGAGGGGGGGGGAGAGTACAGACACAAAAAAGCAGCACTAAGTAAATAAATAAAACTAACCCGTAAAAACAAAGTTTTTGACTATAAATCCATTATATATGAGACAGAACTTACAGTATTGATTATGTTCAAACGCGACAAACATTTACAGACTGAATCTGTCTTAACTCCCCATTGCTTTATAACCCGGGGATGGGAGAGGGGAAAGGTCTGGTCACCGATTGCTGGACCGATCTCAGCGTGACACGTAAAATGTAAACAAAAGCACGCCGGCACATCAACGGGTGACGTCAACGCACGATGTGAACTGTCACGTGAAAAAAAAATAACAAACTGTGAAATTGAACTACATACGTTTTATAGAGATAAACTAAACATGCATTAATTTAATTACGATACGTTCGATCGATCTGAAACTTTGATACGATGCATTGTTAGGTGACACGAGTCTATGTGCCAAATTTCAGCTCGATGACAAAAGTCGAAAATGACCCACTTCCCGTGATGCCAACACGATTTAGCCATCTGTTCTGGTTTTTATGAGAGTAATTTTATTCTGTGATATCGAGGTTTTGTTGAGTTTTAGTTTTCTTTCAAACTTTAATCGAACAAAACATTTTTACTGGATTAACGTTCTTGAAAATGTTTGCCTTGAAATCTGATGCCTTCTAATTTTATTATGTTAAGTTCCAAAAGAATGATGTCATTTGAGACACGTGGTTAACTTGAAATAAAATGGTGACAATAAAAAATATAATTTAATTCTTTATGACTACGATACTATTTTTTTTAAAAATCAGTTTAAGTCACAACATAAGTATATAGCCAATGTGTGTTTCGTAACTACTTGGAGGAAATATCACGGGAAATCATTCAATGTATATGACTTAAAACCAGGGGTTCCTAACCAGTGGTGCATGCACCCCTTGGGGGTGCATGAGCAGGTTCCAGGGGGTGCATGAACCATTCAGAGAAAAAAAAGAAAAAGAGGACAAAAAAGAAGGGAAAAAATAAAAGAAAGAAAACCTGATAATCTGAAAATGTAAACAATAAGCAAAGCATGCAACCTTTACAGATACTCGTTCGCGCATCGTTCTGCGCATGTGGAAAATTGACGGAAAAACTTTTTCGCAAAATGAACAGTTCGCTCTACGTGTTCCTCGGAATTTCGTGTTTTAAGTAACAGTTTTCTAAAAATAATTTAATTTTGTCATCAACTACGTCAGATATATGTCTTCTGGTGACCCTCTAACTGTTTTGAGAGGATGTAAACGTTGGGATTTTTTTTCCTTCACAAGGTCATTAATAAATTAATTGTAAGCCAATATTCGTCATTGAAACCTAAAATCTTGAGTTGAGCATCCCATTCCGATCATTAAAAACACCAACTTGGTCAGTTAAAAATGTGCCTGTGACTGGTACGACTTTCCGATTTTCATCTCATCACCCCCTCAAAATCGTTAATAAATAATAAAAGAGAGAGAGAGAGAGAGAGAGAGAGAGAGATGAAACACAAAAGCCTCAGTGCTTCCTCTGTGGAAAAATTCTGTGCAATGACAACATGAAGCCTGTTAGACTCCGAGAGCAATTGGAGAAAGTCCATCCCTCCAATTCCAAGAACAGTGTTGAGGTCTTCAAGCAGAAGAGAGCTCGCTTCCTGGCCCTCAGGTACCTTGCCCAAGCTTGGATTTTCTTTGTCACAGAAACCTGCACTGGAGGCATCATTCAAGGTTGCATATCTTATTGCAAAGAACAAGAAGCCCCACACCATTGGAGAACTTTGGTGAAGCCTTTTGCACTGGAGATGGTGGAACTGATGTGTGGTCACCAGCAGAGGAAGCAGGTTGAGAAAGTTCATTTGTACAATTACAATGACACTATTCATTCCAGAATTAGTGACATGGCTGCAGACATTCTGGAACAAGTCTTGCGCGAGATGAGAAGCAGTCCTTTTAAATTTAGCATGCAGCTGGATGAATCCACTGATGTAGGACAATGCAGTCAGATTCTTGTATTTCTGAGATATGTTCTCAGTGGATTACTTTACTGAAGGAGGGATTTCTCTTTTTTAAGCCACTCCTAGCTACTACCATAGCTACTGATGTGCTGCAGCTAGTCAGGGCATTCTTCACTGAAAACCAGTTTGACTGGACTTCAAGAATTTCTTCAGTTTGAACAGGTGATGCTCCCTCCATGCTCCGTAATAAGTCGGGAATTTCAGCACTGCTAAAGAAAGAAGTTCCAGATATTGTCACTACACACTGTATTCTTCATCGTCAGGCCCTGGCATGCAAAACTCTATCTCCAACCTTGAAGTCAGTTCTTTCTACTACAGTCCAAGTTGTAAATTTTATCCCCTCACATGCCTTGAACCACTGCCTCTTTAAGTTGTTCTGTCAGGAGGTGTGCCCTGAGCATGAAGTTCTGCTCTACCACACTGAGGTGCGCTGGTTGTCCAAAGGACGGATACTTTCTCGGTTAGTAGAACTGAGAGTGGAGCTTGCCATTTTCTTGCGAGAAAAAGAGAGTGACCTTGCTGACAAGTTTGACTGTCCAAATTTCATTCATTACTTGGCATACCTGGCTGACATCTTATCAATCTTGAATGAGTTGAACAAATCTCTCCAATGACCTGCTTTGCCTGTAATGGATGCTACTGAGAGATTGCAAGCCTTTCTTAACAAGGTGCCACTATTCTAACGACGACTACAAAAGTCCAACTTGGCCAACTTTCCACTCGTGGATGAAGTTGTAATATCTGGTGCAGAAGAAAGCACCGAGGGATCACTGCCTGACAAAATCAAAGGGGAAATTTCAGAGCACCTTTCAAGATTGCAAAAGTCCTTTGATGGGTATTTCTGTCAAGAAATTGCTAGGAAAGACCTTTGGATTCGCAAACTGGATTGATGACAGTCACTTTGCTAAAGATGACCTGATTAATTTGAGAACCAGAGAAGTACTGAGGAGTGCCTTCAGTTGCAATACCTTGATTGAATTTTGGTGCGCCCAGCTAGATTCCTATCCACAACTAGCCAATATGGCAGTACTGACTCTCCTTCCATTTTCCAAAACCTATCTCTGTGAAGCAGGATTCTCCACACCTTTGACGATTAAAACCAAGGAAAGGAATAAGTTGAATGCAAAAGATGACATGAGAGTTGCTTTGTCCAAAACAGTCCCCAGATTTAAATCGCTGATTGATCATAAGAAGCAGCAGATCTCTCACTAAATTATCTGTTGCCTATTGTCAAAGCTGTTGTGTTGCTAAAATAAACATAGTTTATTATGCATTTTCTGCAAGTTTAAAGAGGGGGTGCATGAACTTTTTTGGGCATCTGAAGGGGTGCATGGACCCCAAAAGGTTAGGAACCACTGATTTA